>AFIY01000240.1:0-22035 GCA_000223825.2 Zymoseptoria passerinii SP63 | reverse complement strand
CTCTATAACTAAGTCTAGCTCTTAAAATCGACTAAGTACTACTACTACTACTACTACCGGTATAAGAGTATTATACTCTTAAAAAAGTAAATTATAAAAGATAATATTTTAAATTAAGTTTAGCTATATAGATACTACTAAGTTAGCTAAATATCCTAGCGAGGGACTATATTACTATAACCTTATATTATAAGAAGTCGCTTTATTATATCTAAGTAAATAGGATATATACTTTTATTTATACTGTTTAGAATATTAATCCGATATATACTTATTAAGTAATAATATAGTAGTATTAAATACGATAAAGGGGGGGGGGAGTGCCAAGACACGCTAACAACTTCGTAGTGCTTCAACTTCCCCCTAGCAGACGTTATACTATTTGTGGACCAAGTGAGGCGTCGTGTATGCTCATCAGGTGACCGGTGGGTGTATGCTCATCAGGTGATTTGAGTGTGTTGGGCTGCATCGTCGGTCGGTCGGGGGTGAGGGAGTGTGTAGTAGAATAGTTCTAGTAGTAGAAGAAGAGAGTGTACTGGTCCGAAGGAAGACTTGACTTGACCGGTCCCGGCACTGCTCTAGAACTATCTCCATCTGCCCTTGTCGCGCGACTCACCGAGATTCGGGACATCACATTGATTGCAAGATTATCTTTCACAGACAGTGAGTGCGTGCCCTTTGGTTGTTGGACCGAATGTCGGGTATTGTCTTGTCTCGACTCGACCGGACTCTCGAACGGCTAACTTACCGCTAACGGCTACCTCGATCCATTCAACTGCTATCCTCTCCTCCTCTCCCTTCACATTCAATCCATCCCCCCACGGTCGGATGCTTCGTCACAGTCGTCCATCTCGTCACCACCCCACCATCACCACCACCACCACCACCACTCAAGTGACTCAACAACCTCACACCGCTACCTGCCTCCCGACCATCCTCTCAACGAAATCACCCCCCACCACCGCTCCCGACTGATGGCCGAGCCCTCCTGTCGAGGGGACCCCACCACCCGACGACAATCCTTCCGCAAATCCCTGGCCGAAGCCGCTCTGCCGCAGGAATACCTGGACCTCCTCGAGCAGAAACGGAAGCAACTCGACGATTCCATCCACAAGTACATCGCCGCGAAGGAGCGCGATTACAAGACGTATGAGAGGGATTTGAGGGTGCAGTACAAGCAGGGTGGGACTGAGAGGGAACCGACCGCGGGGAAGGGGAGGAGGACCTCATCCGAGTCGACGACGGTCCGAGATGCTTCCCATTCGCCGCAACTCCGTGGTCAACAGCCAAATGTCGTGGATGCGCTGTTGTCGAATGGATTGACCAGACGGCAGATTGGTCAACCTCTGGCCATCTCCGCCGTGGACGATGAGGATGGATTCACCGTGTTGCAGGCCAAGTCGGCGGCGGGTTTGGTCAATCGCAGGGCTAGCGACGAGCGAGAAAAGGAGTTTTTGGGAGTCTTCACGCCGACGTTCCTCCCCGCGCTGGGGGAGAAAGCGGAGGGAAAGGAGGAGGACACATCACAAGCACAACCAGGTCGGGCAGGTTCGGCACCACCTGTGGCAGGTCCTCCCAGAGAAGGTGGTGGAGGGGAGGAAGCGTTGCCACGGGCGAATTCGGATCCGACGGTGCAGGCAAACCTGATGAAGCGACCGGTACATTTGCAGCTCGCTCATCGGACCTCATCCTCGGGGTCGTCGGCGGATGGGAGACTGGCGTCTGCGTTGAAGTCTTCTTCTGGTAATGGTCGGTCGAAGCGGAAGCGGGTTTCCTTGGCGGTTGGAGATTCCATTGTGAAGCCGTCGGACAACGTGCCGTCGTCGTTGCTGAATAACAATCAGGCGCCTTCTCATTCACGGACACGATCGTCCTCATCGTCGAGGAGAGAAAAGGAGAAGACGGCATTGAACGGCGTACAGAACACGACTGGATTGAACGGTGTAAAGGAGGAGGCCGCACCTCAAGCAGAAGTACGGCCGGCTGCAGATATTGCAGCACCGCCCAAGAGTACAAAGTCGCCCGCCAAAATCGAATCACCTCCAGCGAAACAGCCCGAAGCGGCGGCCCCAGCAGTAAGACCCAACTCGACCACGCCTACACCAACCCCAGAACCCACCCGAACCAAACTCGACCCGGACGGCGACCTCTTCGACCTCGGAGGATGAAGACGAAGACGAAGACCGACCTCAACGCCCCGAAACCATCTCCGACCCCGACGAACCCACTCTAACCGGCCGCGTCGACACCACCCCCTTCAAAACCTCCTCTTCCTCCTCCTCCTCCTCCTTCTCCACCGACGATGACCCCGACGACAGGGTCACCACCACCTCCCCCTCCGAACCCATCGAAGACCTCCCTTCCAGCATGACCTCCCCCTCCGCCTCGCCTCCCGCCAACCCACACACCCGGGTTTCCGGCGTCCCTCGGCGAACATGGACCCCGTGTATCGCGGACCGGACTACGCGCAAGCGGAGGAGAAGGTCGTGGCGGAGGAAATTTATGGGAGTCGGTATGAAGGGGCGGGAGAAGGAGGAGGAGGAGGAGGGGAGGGAGGAGGGGGGGGCGCGATCACTACCACGGTCAGTGGGAGTTTGGGGGAGAGTTTCATGGCGAGGAATGCGGAGTTGATGAGGGCGAGGGCAAGGGAGAGGGCAAGTGCGAAATTTGGGGAAGGGGCGCAGAGGAGGGAGGCGGAGGGGGTGAGATCTTGATTTCAAATGGGCAAGGGTGGAGTTGTGGTGCCGGCACGGGAAACGTGTATGATTTTTCAGGGAGAGGAACCACGTGTGTAGATATGTTGAGGATTGGTTTTTTTTTTTGGTTTTAAGGGGGGGGGCGGCGGGATTGGATTTGGATTTGGATATATACCCGGATGTTTTTGGATGGATGGGATGGGATGGGGTGAATGTATGGATGAAAGGAGTCATTGCAACGAATTCATCCCACATGTTGTTGTCTACTATTATTTATGGATGAATTGTACAGTGCAGACACATCTTTCTACTTTTGTGACGGGTCATTGTTGTCATCTGGCCCATTGGACTGTATGGCGGACGGGACACAGAGGGAGTCGGTTTTTTTTAATACCATCGACGGACTGTGAAGAGTATATGTAAGAGTATATGAGAGAGAGGGATCTGTGTCGAATGAGGTCGAAGAAGCATAGACGACACACCTCAGGTCGAATTGTTCCGGATTGATTTGGTCCGTTGATGTGGTTTGGAAGAGCTACCTGGCCTGGCCTAGCTACTTCACGACTCAACTCATTCACTCACTCAAACCGAAATTGTTTCAATCCTCCACCCTCTCTCTCGCTCTCATCCCATCAATCCCCGTCCCTCCCTCTCTCTCTCTCTCTCTCTCATCCCTCTACGAAAGATCAAACCCCGCCCCACTATTCACCGCCGCAAGCAACATCCTCCTCAACCGGGCCTCACTCCCATACATCGGCAACTTCAACAGATTCACACACGTACTCGTCGTGGGGAAACGATTCTCATCGCTCCCACTATCGCGAATACTGAACCTGGGGTTCAAATGCGCGAAGCCCAACAACGGACCGCGGGGCGTACTCGTCACGAACTTCAAGACTTTCCTCCGGTCCGCGTCGGGGAGACTGTCCATGACGCGCCAGAAGTGTTGGATGGAAGGATGTTCTTGGCCGTCGGTGCCGAGGACGTAGGTGCCTCCGTAGAGGGTGTTGCGACGGAGGTCTTGGACGTCGATGCCGACCGAGGCGCCGCCGATGAGGGTTTGGAGTTCGGATTGGTTGAACATGCTGAGCCAGGAGGGTTGGATCATGTCGGCGAGACCACGGAGGAAGGCGCGGGTCTGGACGGTGGATTGCGTTTGGAGGCGATAGCGGGAGAGGGCGTTGATGTAGAGGAGGCGGTTTTCGTTGGTGACGGGGGTGTTGGCGCCGTTGGGGATGAGGTCGACTTCGAGGACGTGGGGTTTGGCGTCGACGGAGGAGGTGACGATGTCGTTGACGGAAAAGGTCATGCCGAGGTCGGAGGCGTCCGGGGCGTATTTGACTTGGAGGAGGCCTTTGTAGAGGGATTCGTCGAGTTCGCGGAGGTCGTTGATGTTGGCGCGGTAGTGGGATTCCGAGGGGGCGCTGCCCGTGCCGCCGGTGAGGGCCCATTTTTTGAGGAAGAAGCCGGCGAACGAGACGTCGACGAGGATGCCTTCGTAGAGACATTTGCCGATGATGCGGCCGAGGAATTCGTATTGGCGGTAGAGTTCCCGGATTGGCGTACGGACTTCATCCGAGTCGGGGCGATGGCCGGCGGAGATGAGGCGATGTTTGAGGCTTTCAAACGCGGTGGGGTTGGGATGGAGGAGATGTTGGTCGTTTTCGACGAAGAACTGTTCCATCTTATCGGCGTTGGAGTCGAATGCCTGGCTGATGACACTGGTGAGGAACTCCTTGGTGACACCACCACCGTCGATTCCTGCTTCCGGCATGTCCCATTGATCGACGAATGTGATCTGGATGGGCTCTTTCAAGTCCGGTCCGAGGTCGTAGAACTGCTCATACGCGTCTTGAAATTCCTGGGTTCGCTTGATCTTAGCATGATGTCTCGCCAAGGCGGGCATGCTGTTGGGTTGGAACATCATCCTTTCCCGCCACATGTCTGGATCGACAAATCCATGGCGCCGCTTTTCTTGATCGAGATGAACAAACTGTCGGAAAATCTGCACTCTTGTATGAAACGGGATGAAGAAAGGCATGTTTTGGAGAATCTCCAATCTCGGCGCCACCGATTCGAGGTACCGCTTTCGACTGGCTTTGCGCTGGGCTCGAGCTCGTGCTTCTTGTGATCGCAGGAGGCGTGCTCGAGCATAGCCTCCACTACCTCCACGTCCAATGTCATTGATGAGGTCGGTATCATCGTCTGACTCCTCATATTTGTCCTCGTCATCTTGTTCCTGCACTTGATGTCGCGATTCCTCCTCCGCGACCACACCGGGAATGAACGTGGTCATGTCGAAGCGGTCGATCATGAGCCAGTGATCTTTGGGGAGGAACTTTCGTCGCGAATCACGTTCGTACACAGCTCGGAGAAGACCAGTCACCAGTCCCTTGAGATAGTCGATCGTCAAGCCGGATAGTCCGCCTACGGTGAGGGGTTTGGCTTCTGCTGGTGTGACGTTGTTCGCATTCGTCGTGCCGAAACGACGTGAGAATGACGATGGGGTGTCGTCTCGTGTAGGTACCGAGCTTGAATTATTGAGCTCAGCCGCATCAAAGTAGAGGGTGAAGCCAAGATTCTTGAGGAACGTGACAAGAATTGCGACATCCTCGACTGGGACAGCACTGTTCTTCTTCATATCCGGATGATCGCCCATGAACTCCTCATCGTCCATGATCTTCAGATCGAATGTGAACATTTCCAAGAACACCAATATAATCGTCCAGTCGTCCTTCTGCTGTGATGTCGGCTTCGACGTCTTCAAGATCGACACTACGCTGCGCGAGTTTGACCGAATATCACTGAAGATTTGTGACCTTTGCGTTGCTTCCCACAGATATCTAGTCGGCGAGACGGAGTCAGTACTGTTCGGTCCGAGGTGTAACCACATTCGCGTATCGTCCGCTCGACGAGGGAAGCATCTCAGCAAGGTCAAGGCATATCCGGCGAGGATCTGAGTGTGATCACCACCGTTGAGGATTCGACTACCAGAGAGCAAATTCTGGATCGCATGCCTGTCAAGAAGTGAAGTCATCTGTCGGTGGAGGAAAGTGTTGAGCGGGGGTCCGATAGGTATCTTTGAGAGTACTTCATTATCGTATGATGCGTTGTCCAACTCGAGAGGCTGGCCTTCAAAATCGACTTCATCGGCGAGAGATCCCAGGAGCCGGGCGACAGCCGCCATGAAGGATAGATTGTTAGTCTGTCCGGCTAGGCATATAATGTTCCCCAACATCCATAATCGGTCGCGCGTACTGCGTGATGTTGGAGTACCAAGTCCAGCGACGGCGTGGGATAATGACTGGGGATCCACCGCAGCTCGAAGTAATCCAAGCATTTCAGGATCCAGTGGCCGCGCTAGGAGGAGCACAAGTCCGGCGTATGCCTCCTTCGATCGTGCCAATGGCGCAAGGAGGGCACCTTGTAGCTGTTCCATCGGGAGATCCTTTGCAGATGTGAGAGCTTCATAGTAATCGATCGCCTGTTCCCTCGTGAATGTTGTCTGCTGGGCAGCGTATGCGAGTATGCCTAGTATCGTCCGATCTGAATCCGCGTCCGCTTGTTTCCGTGCCTTTAACGTCGCTATGCATGCCTCTTGTAATCTGCAATACGCCCTTGGCCACGGTCCTCCCGAACATGCGATCGTCTCACCGGTCGTCACTTGTCTTGTGCCATACCATGCAAGCCGAGAAACATCGGAAGGTTCACTCTTCGGACTGAAGAATAGCAGCAGTCTTCTCAGCTGCCGGAGAGACTCTTCTGCTGTGTCATAACCGCCATTGGCTCGCTGCTCTTGCTGGTCCCATATCTTCCGCCATATGCCGAATGTCTTCCGTCGAGCATGGTGGCCCCTCCATGTCCTCTGTATGCGGGAAGATGCCTGTAGCCTGTCTCGCTGTTGTTGACGTTGAAGGCGTTCCTGCTGTGCTGATGCGACGGCGTTCTGAGCGCCACTGGCTGAAGTGGCTGCTGATGCGAATGGATTCGAGGAACGACCAGATAAGTTGACTTGACGCTTGGGGCGAGATTTGCCTGTGAACTGCTGATGCATCTCGGCGATTGTCGCCAGAGAAGAGAGGATTCTGGAGGATGGATGGAATGGAGTGCGGTTGTAATCATGAGGTCCTCCTCCAAGTCATCGAGATCATCCACTGAACGATGCAACGCCACGTCCCCCAGAACAGTCAGTCGTGCTGGATGGAGCTTTCCAGATCACGTCGCATGCATCATGGCTGGACTTGGGTATTCTAGGCCAAACCTTAGTCTATCTGTAGTTCTAATCGTGCGGCGCGACGGCCCGGCAGGATCGCTATTCTAGCGTACCGGCGCCGTCCTACTACTAAACCAGACGTCCTGCTACTTTGGGACCTTCTTGTTACACACACAATACATCGACAATACATTATCATCAATGTCCTAATGTCCTACTGGCTGGCCAGTGAAGCTGTGAATCCGTAGCCAGCATGGTCGACAAGTCCAGTCGATCGGAAGAAGCATCTACACCAGAATAAGTCGTGGCGTACCGAGCCGCAATCTACGATCCTCAGGAGCAAGGGATGTCTTGCTGGACCAGACGACCAAAGGGGCTGGGTATTCACTAGATCGGTGGGCAGCAAACGTGCGTCCTCCTCAATTATGAAGGGAAAGCACGCCTATGCGCCTCTTTCTACAGACACCCCATTCCATGATCAAGAACAGCCAGGCTCTACCCGCCTGTCCACAGCATCATCAACATCCCAATCGAGAGTCCCGACAATGGCGGACAACAACGCGAGCAGCTCGCGCGGACACGGCTTGCAGCGATTATACTCTCGCGATGGTCTGGCCAGCAATAACGCATCCGATACAAGTGGCCATCCCGTGCAACGATGGGATAGTGACCGAACCGACACGGCCCTCATCGACCCTGAACATCCCGATTCTCCAGAGGTGCCAGCCGGTCCAAAGTTTCGCGTCTACAAACAGCGGTGGTTTGGTCTCGCTCAGCTTGTACTTCTCAACATCATCGTCAGCTGGGACTGGTTGACGTTCGCGGCGCTCTCCTCCACGGCGGCTCAGTTCTTCAACGTGTCAGAGACCGCCATCAACTGGTTAAGCACGGCCTTTTTGTTCGCTTTTGCTTTTGCAGCACCCGCTGTCATTTGGGTGCTCAATCACCATGGGCCGAAGACTTCAATTCTCGCGGCAAGTGCGTTGGTGTTAATCGGCAACTGGGTCAGATATGCCGGGACACGCTCTGGGAAGCACGGCAATTTCGGCGCCGTTATGTTTGGACAGATACTCATCGGTCTCGCTCAGCCCTTTGTCCTAGCTGCTCCGACAAGATACAGTAGTCTGTGGTTCAGTGACAGCGGCAGAGTATCTGCGACAGCGATAGCCTCTCTGGCCAATCCTCTAGGTGGTGCACTCGGCCAGCTGATTGGTCCTCTCCTGGCGACAAATCCATCCGGCGTGCCATCGATGGTCCTGTACACGGCCATCATTTCCAGCGTAGCGGCTATTCCATCCTTCTTCATCACCGCCAGACCTCCCACGCCACCATCCGCCACTGCTGCCGCCGAGAAGCTTGATCTATCATTATCATTCCACTCCCTCGTCCGCAACGGTTCCTTCTATCTTATTTTGTTACCTTTTTCGGTCTTTGTCGCCTGCTTCAACGCCACTTCCACCTTGCTGAACCAAATTCTTGAACCTTATGGCTTCTCGGAGACCCAGGCTGGCATCGCGGGGGCACTGCTCATCTTTGTTGGCTTGGGCACGGCGGCCGTAGTCTCTCCCATCATAGATCGCACTCAGGCCTACCTCTTCACTTTGAAGCTTCTGGTGCCATTCATTGCCATCTTCTACACCATCTTAGTCTTCATGCCCGGCACTCGAAGCGCCGCTGGATCTTACATCATCTTCGCACTCTTGGGCGCTGCATCGTTCAGTCTACTGCCCATGGCTCTGGAGCTTTTGGCCATCACCACGTTTCCGGTCTCTCCCGAGGTGTCGAGTGTGGTTGCATGGACAGCTGGTCAGATTATGGGTGCTGTATTTGTCATAATCATGGACGCACTGCAGTCCACGAATGGTTACAGCGGGGAGCCAGCTGGATCGCTGAAATTGTCACTAATCTTCCAAGCAGCGATAGCTTGGATTGTTGTTCCACTGCCGATGTTCCTTGGATTCTGGAAATTCAAATGTGCGTTCAGCTCGGCAGGGCTAGAAACATGAATCATCGGATGAGGTGTCGGCTCATGATGGAATACGAATGAGCAAATGGAGAGAATCTATGAACGAAGAGAATTTATGAACGGGAGAATTATGAACGAGGAGAATTTATGGACGAGGAGAATATATCTGCCATTCCACGAGAAGACCACCATTTACAACGTCTCTGCCGGCGTACTCGATGCACGAAAATCTTTACTACAAAAATCAATGTTCGCGACCTACAACATACACATGCAACAAAGGAACGTCAGACTCCTTTCCGGCGATTTTCCTGACTAGATGACATGGCTTTGTCCTCAACGACAAAGCGTCGAGGCACGCCGGCTTCCATTATAATCATGGCTCTGAGACCAAGAGAACCGGTGCAGGAATCGAGTCCTATCAATCCCCGAGAACGCACACAAAATGTCAACACCACCGCCCCGTACTCCTGCATCCGGACCACCTCGGCGTCCAGCCAAGCTGACGACGACAACAAGAGACGATCTACCCCCATCTCCCACTCCGCAACCAACCAACCGACCACGCTATGCCTGGATGCGTCAGGCGTCCAGCTATGTCGGACCAAGTAGGATACTTCGCAAAGACCGCTTGGGCTGGCGCACCCGCAAACACACTTTATACCGCAGGTCCATAGAAGATGGCAGGCCCGAGCTTGCATGGCGCGTCGTTCGTCGCAATCCCGCTGCCTTTTTAGAAGGCTGGCGAGACGAACATTCGGTGCAGGACATCGCGATTGCGCTTGCCGCTTCGTTCAATTCGGAGAACCTGGAGGCGATGCTTGAGACTTTCCGGTCGCTGTGGGATGCGGAGCAAGCACGTGTTGATCCGACCGCGGGTTTGGCGGAGCAAGCTGTTCGGCGGGCGTTGACCCAGGTGAAGAACCAGGAGAGGGTGGCGAGGGAGGCGAGGGAGGCGAGGGAGGCAAATGCTGCGGCGGCGGCACCGCCGAGGGCAGCACGGCCGAGGCCGACTATTGTTCTGCAAGGCGCGGACGCTGGCAGGGTGACGAGAAATGGGGCGGTTGGCAAGACGGTCAATTTTTTCGCTTTGCCTTGATTCTGGTCGGCATTGTTGAAATGTCGAAGGATTTAGATGTATTCGGTGTGGTGCTGGAGCTGTATGCCTAACCGATCAGACCGACTTTTGCCCGACGAATCTATTTCTTTGATAGCCATAACAGCTCACCTCTTGATTTCATGCCAATGTTGAAGTTTTTTCAGCAGGGCCCGGCGTGCTTTCCGTACAGCATAGCCCCAGCCGCCTATTCAAGAACTGCTCAATCGTGTGTGATCCCGCGTATGAGAACGTACTCCGTTCCAGCTTAGCCTCCGGGATAGCCTCCATGCCTGCGCCCTCGAGGAATCGGGACGAAGCGTGGAGGGTAAACACTGTGTAGGATGGTTGAAAATATAGTTGCCATCACATCCTCCCCACTTCTAACGCACGTACTTGTCCATAAACCTCCGGTGGAAGTCACTTCGCAACAGATCGTTCACGAATCGCTTCTCCTTCCCTCGCTCCTCGGTGCCTCTGCCCTGATTCTTGAAGACCACATCGTCGTCCCATCTCCGCTTGACTCCATAATCGCCGTCCTTGCTCCTCCCATCATTCAATAGCGGATTCCCTAACGCAATGTCCTTCTCCCGCTGCTCTTCATCCTTCTTCGCTTGCTCCGCCGCCGCTTTTGCTGCGGCCTCTGCACGCTCGGCCTTGATCTTGGCCAGCTCGCGCATGAGTTCTGCTGTTTCGTCCTCCTCGTCGTCATCGTCGTCTTCTGAATCTGACGAAGAAGATGATGCGTCTGATTCGGCATCGATATCGCGCGTCTCTTCCAATACCCGTCGCTTTTTCGCTTCGTAATCCTCTTCCGGATTCCCATCCAGTCCAGGCTCTACCGATCCGATCTTCCGCTTTACACCGCCAGCATTATCCTCCTCGCCCGCTTCCAGCTGCAATGGCTTTTTTGGTGCTGACAGCCCGTCCTCATCCTCGTCTGCGAGCTCGCGGCCTTCCTTTTTCGCATAGTGCTTCGCCTCGGCGCGAAGGAGTTCGGCGCGGAGGTCGCGCTTTGCTTGTTCGGCGGGTGTGCCTTGGTTTTGCTGGCGGTATTTGAGGGTTTTGTGGGCGGGCAGCAGGCGCTGATGGTAGGCCTCGCCGCGGGCAGCTTCTTTGCCTCGGGCAGGGTCGAATGTCGGTCTGTGTGCGGTTGTCATTGTGAAAGAGGGTGTGGTGGTGTGTTGCGTGGAAGTTGCTTGGTCGTTGAATGAAGGTTGAAGTTGGTCAGGTCGTTACAGACTTTAGCGTGGGCGTTCTCCGCCTCTTCACATGCAAACTTTGGTACTTCGTCCTTTGGTTACGGAACCCACACACAACCATGCGGTAGTATCAAGCTATCTATTCCGCCCAACATGCCGCAAGAGGCCGAACCATCGAAGAATGAGCGCGACTTCCTCCTTTCAGCTCTCCGGGAGAACGTCCGCCTCGACAACAGAGCCTTCGATCAGTTCCGGCCCATTGAGCTGGCATTCGGCGACGAATATGGCGTATGCGATGTACGGCTAGGGAAGACGAGGGTCATGGTCGCCATCTCAGCAGAAGTCATCACGCCCTACGCAGACCGGAAGTTCGACGGTGTCTTCACCATATCCACCGAACTGAGTCCGATTGCGAGTCCAGCGTTTGAAGTCGGCCGGTAAGGAAGAGATTGGGGGACACTGGGAGAAAGAAATGGACTGACGTATGCTTAGACAAGATCAGACTGAAATTATCCTTTCACGCATTCTCGAAAAGACCATTCGTCGAAGTGGTGCGCTGGATACCGAGAGTCTCTGCATAATCGCAGGCTCCAAGTGCTTCCACATTCGCGCCGACATTCACGTTCTGGATCATGACGGAAACATCATAGACGCCGCATGTGTTGCGCTTGTGGCCGCGCTCATGCACTTCCGCCGACCGGATGTTGAGATTCACGGGGAGGATGTGTCAGTCTTCAGCCTGCAAGAGAGGGAGCCGGTCAAGTTACAGATGCAGCATCAGCCATTCTGCATTACAACAAGCTACTACGAAGGAGGAGAGGTTATGCTGCAAGATGCGACACTGCTCGAGGAGCATTGTAGGGAGGGAGAGATTGTAGTGAGCATCAATCGCTTTGGGGAAGTTTGTCAAATCGCAAAGTACGGTGGTGCACCGGTCGATGGATTGAGTATGCTGAACTGCACAACAGCGGCTTTGGAGAAGGCGAAGTGGCTGGACAAGGTTGTCAAGTCAAAGCTGGCAGAGGACGATAAGAAGAGGGACAAAGGTGGCTTGATGGCAGAGTTGAGCGCCGAGAACGAGAGATGAGGCGAAGTGGACATTAAGTGAAGGCGAATCTGCTTCGTCCTCGAAGCTCCAGGAACTGCAATACTGCCATGGTTAGGCACATGCAAGTAGCGGGCGTGGCCAGCTAGGTCACGCTGGTGGAGCCAGCTTCCAGAGTCCAATGCCATAGCCGACCACCATGTCCGAACAGGACGCGCGGGCATCCGACGGAGGCAATACAAGAGGCGACTACTGGACACAGTCAGGACTCTAGGTCATGCTGAGAACCAGCTACCAGAAGGGCCACGCTCACTGGCTTCTTGCACATGCACATGCACGACCCTCGTTCACATGCTTTATGCTGCGACTCGAACCCAACGACTGCATAAGCTCTTTCCCTTTCTTTCCCTTCTCGAAGCATCCCTCTGCACAACATCCACCTTCCACATCAACCAGTTGTCTCATGTCCTCCACGCATACTTCTATCACAACAACATCTTCACTTCGATCACCTCTGTTGCCACCACCTTCGCTTTCCACGCACCACGAGTACACTCAAGTTCTTCGAATCTCCCCTCACGCTTCACACTCTCGACTCGACCTGCAAGTCTCACAGACCATCACCGAAGTCGACTAGCAAGTAGCGCTCAGTGTCTGTTACGAACTACTGGGCCACTCCATCATCGTCGCCACGCAGACCTCTCGAGACTTCACAGCTGGTACGTCACCTCTAGCAATACTCACGAGGCATCGGACATGGCGGCCGCTCAGATATAGACTTCACTCGGCCCCATTGGCTAGAACGACTCTACGACATAGGCTCGGTCAAGTGCTTGGTTGCCTGCTGTCAGCGGTCATTTCAGTTCGCGCGACCACATACATTCGCAAACATTACAGAGACTGACGACTGGCTAGGCCGCATAGGAAGGTATCCCAGGCCAATCGACGAAGTCGGCAGAGTCGGCACTTGGCCTCACGCATCCCCGGGTGGCTCTTTCACAGCACCATTCACGCAGAAACGATCCATCCTCGTGAAAGGCCCAGCACAAATCCTCCATCATTCTACCTCTCTCCGAAGCGAGGGCCCTGTAGCGGCACAATCAGCCCGAAGTCGTGCGAACAATTTGCCAATTCGTTGACAATTGGCATCAGCTTGAAGTCTCTGGCGGAAGTGACTTCCGGCAAGAGATACCGCAGCCATGCATGGTCTATTCGATAAGGGATCGAGACAGGATGGGAGCAAGAGTTGGAGCTTTGGTGATCTTTTCAAGAGCAAGGCCTCGGACACGACCTCGGATACTCCACTCTCGGCCACCAAAAATGCCATCCCATCCATCGCCGCGAGACAGGCTCCGCAGGAGAACACACTCCGGAGTAAAAGACCCGCGGCATCTCCCGCCGGTCTTAATTCCTCGCCGAAGAAGATCAAAAGAGAGGAGAGCCCCGACCAAGTCTCTAGTCTCCGGGCCCAAGTTCAACTCAGTCGAGCCAAAAAGCCACCAGCATATCCGAGATCATCCAACTTCCCACCCAAGTCCGAGGTCATTGAAATTAGCGATGACGAGGAGACACCAGCGGGAGTCCGGCCGACTCATCAAATGCGTGAGGAGATCTTGCGCCCTGCTGATCGCGCTTCTGGACCCAGCGGACCCGTTCATAACCACAAGGAGCCAGCAATCATCGATATGAAGCCGATCATCAGACCTGATACAAGATCGACCATGGCTAAAGGTTCACTTTTTGTCATTGATGATGACAGCTCTGACGATGAAGCCGCTCCTAGCACGACAACTCCCCAACCGATGAATACAAAGCACAGATTGGTGCCCAACAACATTGTCCCGAAACCGGCCATTCCAGAAGGTGTGAAGGCTTTGCAGCGGAAAGAAAGCGAACGCCTGCGAGTCGAGGCATTGCGAAAGAAGTCCGGCATGAGCGTAGTAAAAGCTCACGGGATCACACCGCCGACGACTGGAGCTCCAAATTCGGCCTCGAAGGGGTCTCCGGTAGGCCTCTCCCGGTCGAGCGACATTGACATCACGAAGCACCCCCTGAGCAAGGCCCTGCCACAGATGCCATCAGGAATCCTTAATGGACAACGTCGAGAAGTTTCAGCGAAGTCAGGGCCGGAATCGAGAGCACGGAGCGGCAAAGTGGCAACTTCCGCGTATTACAAGACCAGCGACATGGGGTCAATATCGTTGACAGCTGGCAGCCGAGGACAATCGTACGATAACAAGAGACATTCGACCGATAACCAGGCTGCGAAACCTGAGTTGTCGGACAAGAAGCTTCTTGATGTAAATGAGCCAGCTGGCCGAACCCCGATCGATAGCTGGTCCGCACAGCCCATCAGTCTGGCGAGCAATAGCGGAAACACGGATGAAGAGGCATGGAGTGCACTGAACGCCATGAGGTCCCAGTCGAGTATCAAGGCTGCTCGAGTTGCAGAAGTCGAACGTCGGCGGGCTGAAAAGCGCGCTGACCGTGAAAAAGCGGCCCAGAAAGCCGATCTAGAAGCGAAGCGTCGTGTTGCGTCGTGTTGAGGAGAAGAGCCGTCAATTGATTCAAAGCCGTCTCGAACGTGAAGCTAGAGAAGAGCAAGAGCGACTTGAGAGGCAGTCGACTGCTCAGAAGCTGCAGGAAAACAACAAGACTTCTCTTCAGATCCTGAACAAAGAAAGAGCGGAGAATGACAGTCAACGGAGCGCACAGAGATCTGCTGAGAGCGAAATTATGCTAGAGCAGCAGCGAGTTGAACGAGCAAAAAAAATCAAGGAGCGAAACGCAAGAAATGCCCAGGCTAACGCGGCCGCTGAGGTCAGGAAGCATGCTGAAGCAAACAAGGACACCGAAGAGCTTGTACTCGAGAATCCTCCTGGACTACCATCTACAGGATCTCAGCTTGAAGCTCCTCAGTCTACGAAAGCTGGTCCATTCTCGTTGAATAGCCCCGCTGGGAAGAGTGCAATGGAGCAGCGCGCTGAGCAGCAGAAGATGTCTGCGTACATGCCGTTATCTGCCAAGATACAGAATTCATTCAGGCAGACCCAGCTGGCGACAAGCAGTGCGAGTTCCAGTGGAACGAAGCAGCGTCACGCTCGTGACTCCGGGACCATCAACGCGACTGCAGCCCAGATCAAGACTCTCGGGGTCATCAAACCGGACGATGGACGACTGTACCTCTGGCGAGAGATTGGCGGCCAGAACTGGTCCAAGACAGTGCAGTTGTGGAAAGATGTGACAGGGGTAGCGCGGTGCGAAGATTTCCTGCGCAAGCGATGGAAGGCGCTCAGGGCATTGGTGGAGCACACCGAGGCGGACATTGGCCTGATGAAGAAATTGGCCGACGCTGACAAGGACGCAGAAGTGAACGTCAACAGACTTGCTCGAGAAGCGTGCGCTGTACTAAACGTTGAGCAAGCAAGGCCAACGCCAACAGTCCGTCTCGCGGTCCGCAAGGATTCATCGGTGGCGATCGACCCTCAAGTCAACCTTTCAACGGTTCCCCAACTTCCGCCAGCTGGGACCCAGGTCTCTGCTCGTTTGAGTTCAGCGCAGATTCCTGACGTGGATCTCGCAAGGCCTGCTCCCAGGCCGACAACGGGTGGCAAACAACTGAATGCCGACTATCTAGCTTTGCTGGCACAGAATATCGTCGAGGCGTGCGAGTACGGGGCAAACGAGGATACAGAATCCGAGCCAGGATCTGACATGGACCCGGAAGACTACTGCTACAGAGTCTATCGTATTATACGCCGCGAGTTCACTCTCGATGATGCAGATGAAGGCCGCGAAATTGATGACATGCCCTGGGTTGATTGCTGCGATGCACACGAGAGTGTCGAGGAGGCAAACTCTGCAGCGAAGAAATACCTCCGCTTCATCCGATTGCCAAGGTTCAGGCATGCTGACGAGGAAGATGAAGAAACGCGAGGGTTTGGACTCGTAAGGACATTGGCAAACCACGACCATACCACGGACGGCAACTGCGATGACGACGATCACGACGGCACCGACGACGAAACGGAAGACACCGACCGGCTAGCCGGAGACCTGCACTCGCATCCAAGATCCCATACCCCTGTGACGGGAGAAGAGAAGTACTTCTACCTCCACCGTGGCAGCAACATCGTCCAGGTACGAGTGCTTGCCCAACTTCGCCAGGGCTGGCCGAAAGGAGACCGTCCCAAGAGCAAAAAGGGTTGGTTGAGCCGGACTTGCTGGCGCGTGAAGCATCGGACCTGTTCTGATGCGCTCTTCGACGAAGCGGCGGCAGAGGACGTGGACAATATGACGTATACTGATTTGTCACAAGCCAACATTATGGCCATCCAGTACTTTGTCGAGAAGACTGCTAAGCCATCGAGCCCAAATCTTCATCTTTTCTGCAAACAGAAATCGGAAATGCTTCAGGAGCTCTTGGAGGGATTGGACGCTGGCGATGTCTTCAAGAGTCAGGCTGAGGTGGGCGAGGGTACAGTCGAGGTGTGGGTTGAAGAATCGAGGTTGGCCGGTCCGAGGAATTGAAGACGAGAACATCTCTATTGCGTGGGGAGCTGTACTGCTTAACCTTACCTTTGATTTTGGTTGAACCTTTCGTTGCGCTGCCCGATGTTGTCTCCTGTTACGTGGAAATACCAGGACGCCCACGTGGAACTACGGGCCTGTCCAGGCATGGTACACGAGGCGTTCAAAGATACCCTAGATCCTGTCAATCACCAAAGATTCTTGCTTCAACACTACGCCATGGTAGCCGTCGCACTGCATTGGCTTGTCTTCCGCCATCGGGCTGTTCTTTGTCCGGCTATCGATTCTGGTAGCGTTTATGTGTGGGCAACGATAGTGACACTGCATGTCCGCATGTCCGATCTCAAAAACGGCTTCTGCGTGCGCTGCTTTGAGACTTCTGCTCCCGTGTATGTTTTCACACCCTTCACCAAGACTCCCTGCACAGCCCCAGTCAACCTCCGTTGTGAACGCTTCTCGCTCGCGAGACTATGAGCAGGTGTGTCTGCTGGCTAGCTCAGACGTCCTGGTGATCGAGCTAACAACTTTAGATTGACTACAGGCGACAAGCAGACCGTGTCCAGCGAACGTCTGCAGAATCGTCTCGATGAGGCTTCCCTCAACAAAGCAGCAAATCGTCGCATGGAAGATCGAGACAAGGCTCCCTCGAAGGCCCTGCAGAAGCCAAAAGATGCTGCTCACAGCCCTACGTCGTCCCGGACACATAGCAGCTCCCATCGAAAGAGCTCGACATCTGGCATATCATCCGTGGACAGTGATCGGCGTGAGGTTGCGGGATACACGAACGCGCCGATCAGCGAGGAGCTGTGTCGAGAGTTTCGGACAGTACCTAGCAGGCAACAAACCAGCACGACAATCGATCGAGGCGAGTATTACATTGGCCGGTATCGAAGGGAAGTTCGGACAGCATATGGAATCGCGATCATGGAGATCAAGGAGTATGCATATTGGCCTCCAAGACGGAGTGTGACACATGAAACAGTGAGCCGCTTTGAACAGTGCCAACGTACTGGTAAATGATCCGCTGCCCTTCTCCACAAGCCCAGCTGACTTAGCAGGTCAGGCTTGAAGCGAGTGCAGTCACTTTAGCAGGTCGCCTTTCGAATATCTTAGCGGGACACCTAGATAGCATGTGCATGTACCTTGGCCTGACATGCAAATAGCGAGTACAGTGAACTAAGCAGGATACCTTCACAAGGCATGCAGATAATTCATGCTCCAAGTTCCAACATGTCACGGTGCCCAGTTGCTGCTGAAATATCTCACTGGTGATGGCGGCCGGTTTGACGATACATCGATCGGATTCCACGTCTCAGATCCAACTACAGCTCCGCGGGCCGAGCGTCTTCGAGCGCAATTCGGGATACGTCTATGTTGACAATCGGACTTTCGTCGTCGAGACGCTTGAAGTCGTGGGCATCGAGACAAGCCCGCCGGCTTGCCAGGACAGCATGTGTGCCTCGACTTATCGCATTTTCCTCGTATCGCTCGCGCGCCGCTTGATAAGCTTCGTCGCCTCCTTCGACAGATCCGGTACCCGGATACAACGGACGAATCTGCTCGAAGAGCTTCGCAACATCGATGATGGCCTGGTTGCTCCTTCTCCGCGATACATGACCATATTATGCTGGGCATCGCCTACTAGGACAACGCTCCCTCCGAACGCATCCCGGGAGCTGCGCCGAGGTATCCGGACGTCTAGTACGACCGGCTTGATTCCAGCATCTTCAGGTATTTCCTGGACAATCGAGCGAAAAGGCTCGGCCCACTCTGCGGAAAGTGACTTCATCCAGATCAGCTGCCCAAACGTCGTATTCGGGACATCTGATGGATTCGAGCGACCGAAGAAGCCTTTCCAGCAGGGCCAGCTCGTCATGATTTGACATCTTGTCTTCCGCTCATCTGGACTATCGGCGTCTGGAGTGCCTACATCGCCTGGTACATCGAGGAAAGAGAACCACAAAAAGACATCAGTCCTCGGATCGCTTCCCTGAAGAAAGTACGGATCCAGCTTGCGTATCTCTGCGACCTGGCTCTCGGGATATGTCACACCTGCGCCGATATATCGTACGGGCAGCTGATAGTTGTCGTCATCCGATGGATGCAGCAGGCGGCGCGCTACAGAGTGGGCACCATCGTAAGCTACTAGCAGACTTCCGGCGGGTGAACTGCCATCGCTGAAGAATGCGTGGACACCGGGGTCATCTTTGACGATGGTGTCCAACGTCTTCGACCACTCAACGTTGAGTCCAGTCAACATGAGGTTTCTCAATCGCTCTCTACTGACGCGCATGCGTTCCGCCGGCGGGACTTTCCACATCGAATGACCGGTACTCAGGTCGAGGTAAGTGTTTGTCCTTGCGGTCTACGGCTTTCTTGTTGACGTACGTCTCCGGCAAACGATCGAGGATCTCGTTCGGGACCAGCGAACGATATTCGGGCAACGACTGGGCCAAAGTCAACCCCACCCGGCACCTCTGGCGGAAGGAGAGTCATCCCGCTCCAAAGAGTCTGTATGAGATGTTTCCTTCCTGCAGGCTTGTACCAGTGTCAACCCAGGGATTCCCGCTCCGACGATGAGTATGGGTGCATTCGTGGTTCCTATGCATGTGCCACTGGGCAATACCGTGCTGATGAAAGAGTGAAGAGATTGTGAGGCCTTGGGTTTCAGATCACTTGGCAGGTGAGGTCAGCAAGGGCAAAAGTCTAACTGGTCCCAGGCCTGTAGAGTAGAAAAGCTGGACAACGTATTGATGCTCGGCGAGGCCGGCTTTCTTGCCAGCTCATTGGCATCGTAGACAGTACATGGGCTCTTTGCGGATAAGCCAGCATACTCAGGGGAGTCCTGAGCGGCATCTCGATGTCTTTGCCTGCTGTAATCAGCTCCTGCGCGGTGCGTTCCCCGAATACTCCATAGCGACCAAGGGAGATTTGGAGATTGCGGGCTATCGCCACAGATGCATTGAGCAGGAGGCTTCCGAGCTGATATTGGATGGCGTAAAAGCCTCATAGTCGTTGAGGCTCCTCCGAACCGTCTGCTGGGTATCGTGTGACTGGTTGTGTGTACGATTCTCGATTGATGACGGCCATCGTCGTGTCAGCATATCCCTCAGACATCGTCATCGACCGCGGGTTTCAGTCCATCGAATCGCAACAGTCTAGGAAGACCCCAGCGTTCGAAGCTGACCTTTGCGATGACCTTTCCACAAATCAAAGCCATTGGCAACGGGCCAAACATTCGAGAGTCCCGCGAATGAGTAAGGTTATCTCCCACTACCCAGCAATGTCCTTCAGGAATCTATGTTGGTTCTCGTCAACACATTGACCTCTTGGATCAGATCTGGACTTCCGAATGCTGCGCACCTGTATCATAGCATCGCTCTTCTCTGGCGTGTTCATAAGCACAAAGTCGCCGCTCAGTGCAATGACACGCTTAATCGCCCGTCCTCCTTCCTTGACCGGATGGTCGAAGCTCACAAGATCTCCCGCTACAACGCCTCTCCCTCTCCTGTAGTACTTGCTGATCAAGACCCATTCGCCGGAGCTATAAATCGTAGGTAGCATCGACACGCCATAACAATCTACGAACGTGTAGAAGTAGCCGGTGATGACGTGAAAGGCGAGGAATCCGATGAGACCGCCCTTGACAATGACGTGAACTCGACTTAGCCAGATCTGGGACTTCGAGAGGGTACGACCTTTCGGTGCGCCTGGTATTCCCACATGTTGGCTCGAGCCCGATGTCGAGTGCGATGTGTTGACAGATTTATTCGATGCGTTGCGAATCGTCTGGGAGAAGAAGTGCTTCGGTCGGATGGTGAAAGAGCGCCGAAGAATCCATCTCAGCATGTCGATGCTAATGTCCTGAACGGCTGGGTGCAAATGCTGAGTTCTTGTAGGTAGGTGTCTCGGTTGAGAGAAGTCACCTAATCATGCACGAGTGGACCTACCTTAAGCCCTGCGCAATTCAAAGGTTCATGCGGAGGCAGGTCCGCGAAGCTCAAAGACCGAAAACTTACTGGGACTTCGCGATTTCTTTCTGACTTTCTCTTAACGCCGAACAACTTCATATTTCACGTTGACATCACATCCCCATCATGCCGAAGAACCTCAAGCTCAAAGAGGCTCTCAATCGCCACAAAGGTGTCGATCACAAGCTAGAGCGCCAGAAGAAATTGCAGAAAGAGGCCGAGAAGAAGAAGCGTGCGAAGAAGGGAAGCTCGGTCGAGGTCAAAGAGTTGGATACCGCAGCGGAGCAAGACGAGGACAACGCAGCGGCAAAGCTCGCTGCCGATCCTGCCGAGCGGAAACGGGAGAGGAAGTCGGCTAAGAAAGCGGAGAAAGCACAGCAGACGAATGGCGAGGCCGATGGCTGGGAGACCGATGATAGCGAGGATGGAGAAGAGAATGAGGGAGGCGTCGAAGTAGGCGCCATGGAGGATGAGTCGGATTCGGACTCCGAAGCCGACTTTCAAAACGGCAATGCGGAAGATGACGACGACGACGAGGACATACCACTATCAGACATTGAATCGCTGGCATCAGAGGATCGGGGAGATGTCATACCGCACCAGCGATTGACAATCAACAACACCGCAGCACTCCAGCGATCTCTCAAGGCCTTCGCGCTACCTTCAACCCTCCCTTTCTCCGCTACACAATCAGTAACATCCGCCGAGCCCGTACAAATCGCAGACGTTGAAGACGACCTCAATCGAGAGCTTGCATTCTACCGACAATCACTCGATGCTGTCACCGAGGCCCGAGCGAAGCTGAAGAAGGAAGGCGTGCCGTTCACCCGACCGACGGACTTCTTTGCAGAGATGGTGAAGTCGGAGGAACAGATGGGAAAGGTACGGTCGAAACTGCTCGATGAGACAGCACGGAAGAAGGCTAGTGCGGATGCTAGACGGCAACGAGATCTCAAGAAGTTCGGAAAAGCTGTGCAGGTTGCGAAACTCCAGGAACGGGCTAAAGAGAAGACGGCCACTCTTGATCGCATCCAGACCCTCAAGAGAAGTGAGCTCGATGTTTCAAATCGTGAGGTTTGGGTACTGTTTCTGACTTTCTACAGAGCGCCAAGGAGCTGATCTTACCGCCAACGAAGAGGACACGTTCGACGTCGCGGTCGAGGACGCAGCAGACACCGAGAAGGCCGATAGGGCGACACGACGGGCGAAGGGTACAGCGGACGGTGAGAAGGGGAGGAAGCGTCAGAAGAAGGACGAGAAGTTCGGATTCGGTAAGTTCTCGATTCAGCGCGGTGCAGACTGTCTTCCAGGCTATG
>AFIY01000245.1:0-14596 GCA_000223825.2 Zymoseptoria passerinii SP63 | reverse complement strand
GCGCTTTATATTAACCCTAAACTGCGCTATTATCGACGAATGTATATAATATATAGAGAGCTTATAGGCGTACTTGTCCTTAGGATAGAGAGGGGGTATATTAAGTATGTCCTTTATCCTTAATAGCTAGTAAGGGGTAAACATGTCCTATATTAAACCGCCTTCGGGGATATAGTCGCTCTTAATTATTAACGCGGTAGTAAGATTCCGTATAACATTACTAGTAGAGACCGAGGAATCCTATATACGGTCTACGAAGTTTATATTAGATATAAGTCCCTATCCGGCTAAAACGTCTAGTACCCTACGATTAAGGCTACTAAGCGACAGGTAATTACCTATAACACGGGCAAGCTAGTTAAACTTGTTGCGATAGCGAGAATAAAGGAGGTTCGTAGTAAATACGAAGATGCGCCGATTAAGCTCTCTACGATACTGCTCCTTACTCTTACGAGTACTACGAGGGTTACGAAGTAACCCCGATAGTAGTTCGTACTATATAGGAGCTAGACTCCGGATTAATGCATATACCTCTAGGAACGTATACGGCTATATATATCGACGCATCTTATCGTCCTCTCCTTCCGACTGCTCTAACGTAGAATCCCTATCGAGGGAATTACTACCCTCCTACCCTAAAGGTACTAACCGCTACCCCGATAGTAGTATATCCTTATCTATACTCAGGGAATTACTACCCTCCTACCCCGAAGGCGCTAACCGCTACCCCGACGGTAGTATATCCTTATCTATACTCGTAGTATATCCTTATCTATACTCTCTTTAGCATCCTTAATATATAGCGGCACGTATATACTACGACTATCTTCGCTACCTATTCGTTACTATACTACTTTCCTATTAGGAATACCCGTAGAGTCTACCCTCGGGGTTACTTTCTAGCTACTAAACTTCCTAAGCCTAGAGTATCTTAAATCGCCCCCGAGCGATACGGATCTTCTCCTTAATTTATATAGAGCGCCCTTTAGCCGCCTTACGACTATCCTTTATAATCTATATCTCGACGAAATCGGGGACTAATAGACGGTAATCGCGTAGCCGCTAAAGGACATCGTTACGTTTACTATCGATACGAGTACGATCCTTTATAATCTATATCTCGATAAAATCGGAGACTAATAGATAGTAATCGTATAGCTACTAAAGGACATCGTTACGTTTGCTATCGATACGAGTACGATACCTATAGCGCTACGGCGGACTCGTAAAGGACTAAAGGATAGTATTAGGGTCGGGGAGCGTTTACTATCGATACGAGTACGATATCTACGGCGCTACGGTAGACTCGTAAAGGACTAAAGGGTAGTATTAGGGTCGGAGAGTTTGCTATTAGAGGAAGGTAACCGAAAGGAGGCGGCGGATAAGAAGAGGCTAGAGGTATCGTCGGGGGTGCGGCGATAATAGGAGAAGTCCGAATTAGTATATACCGTAAGCGTATTACTAGTAGAACTACTAGAGTAAGGCGTATTCGGTCGACTAGATGTATTTAGTATAGTTTTTAATTACTTTTAGGGCAAAAAAATATATATATATATATAGTTATATAGTAGTAGATATATTACCGGCGTATACGGGTTTTTACTATAAGATATTAACTATCGGGGAAGGAAATAGGCCTCTATAGGTTGCTTACCTAAAAGATAGCGACAACCTTATATAGATATAAACAGACTTGCCCCGAGGGGATATAAGGTTGCCCCGAAAGGGGCGCTAGCCCCTAAGGGAACTAGCTTAAAAACTCTATCGCCGAAGGCGATAGGCTTGCCTGTCGATTCGAGCCTAAGGCGAGAATAAAGGTGTTCTGATCCACATGAGATAGGTGGTCGCACATTGAACTTCGACTTTCATCAGTTCCCACGTCATCTAGAGTTAGATGGTGGCCTATACGTCAAAGTAGGCATCATTAAAACCGCCAGGTTTCCCCGCGCAGTTTGAAAATTACTACGAACAGACCGTGATGCGGAGGTCTTCCTTTGTTACTGTCATCGAACCACGAGCATTCGCTGGTATCATCCAAACACTGGCGTTCCGGCAAAATCAGAGCCATACGGGAAACAGAGCCCTATGGATGACCATCGTTTCGTCAAGATCGAGCATAAATCGACAATCAATCTCGTCCGCAGCCCCGTCAAGATTCCCTGATAGCATTCGCAAGATCTTTCGGCGATACCATCCAGCTCTCAAAAGCCGCCGCAGTGTCATCAGCCTGGGATCTGAGCCACTCTCTCAACTTCAAAGGCGAGTCAAGACCGCCCAGCACTTTCCACGCCAGATGAAGTGACCAGAGCGCATCCAGCCTGGATCTGTGACCATGCAGAGACGTCATGAAGTATGGCAACCCGCGACAGATTTCCATGGCGGCTTGCTGTATTCCGAGGACTATGCCCGCTGCACCGTCCATGCCGGCGGGGAGGGCGGTAAGGAGGATGTTGGACACAAAGATGATTGCGCCCTGGTAGAGACTGTCGGTCGTTGCAGCGTACATTGAAGAGTATTTCAGTGCAGGTCCAAGACGTTCGTGAGGATATGTTCTACTCAAGTGCGCAGGCAGCTGCAGTGGAAGGTTCTGGCCATGAGGTGAGTGCCTCCACTTAGTCCGCCATTGACCGAGTTGGTCCAACAAAATCAGAGCATCCTCATGTAATGACACCTTCGTGTCCTTGCCCTCCATCTTGAGACATCGTACGTTCAAGTCAGGAACAGCCACAACGATGTCAAGAAGACGCTCAAAGGAGTCTTTGGGCATCTGGCTGATTATCCAAGGTCGATCGATCCACTCTTCCCGCGCAAGGAATGTGCGCTCGCGAGCGCTAAGTGCTGCCATTAACATGACCTGGCGGCAGCTCCTGAAAACCTGGATGGCAGTCCCGTGCGGAGTGAAAGCCTCCGGACCCCGTAGCTCGAACAAAGCTGCCAGCCCGAAAGAGTGCCGTATCCAGCCATCTCCCGAAGTCAGGAAAAGCAGTTCGTAGGCTCCAAAAAAAGGGTGATCGGTATGAGCAAATCCTCATCATGTCGCGCCTCGGAACCGGCGAGTCGTGTGTGAAGGTCTCGCAAACAGAATGTATATTGACGCTGGGCGCTCTCGATGAGCTCAGGAAGTCGACCGACTTGTCCAGTACATGCCCAGGAGAGAGACTGCAGACATTGATAGGAGAGACTTTGTGGGCCACAACTCAGCGCGAGATAGCCCGGCCAGGTCCGCTCAGTGTGATCCTCACTGAGAGCCGTCGGGAAAAGCACATGGAAGAGGATCGAGAGGAAATAGTGGTCATCATATCGGACCAGGCTTCTGCAGATGGCGTGTGATGGATGGTCCGGATCTGAGCTCGGAGACCCATGCGGTGCTGGCCTTTGGAGGTGAGGTCTCGACATAACGATCGCCGTCGATTGGTGTCCGATAACATTATTAGGTACTCCGTCCAGGCATGTGGCCTCGAGCCGTTCCAGCATCTCTTCTTTGCCGCAAGATTTTCGACAGATCAATAGATACATTCATGCCGGCGCCTTGACAATTCGTCCGAAAACTTGACACCTCAGGCACAAAGCTGAGTCGCGCCTCCCGAGAAGAACAGACGATCGACCTCATTTGGTTCTTTGAGCCAAGCAGTCTCGACAGGCACGACTGAGAGGAGCTGTGATGACCAGTTCGGTGTTCGCATTTACAAGATGGAAGTAAGAAGATCGATGGAGAGTGTCAGAAAAAGGACCCGCCGGTGTGCAATGCTGGTGGCGACGCCATCACCTTTTATAGCTCTGCGTTCCGAATCCCACTGATTCAAACGGGCTGTAGGCGAGAATTGTGGGAACGGCAAGTGCGTTGATATATGGAAAGCAGCGAGAGGAATGAATGTCAGGGGTGACGGATGCTGTCACGGGAAAATCTTCGTCGCTAAGCACTGTTCTACGATTATCTACTGATCACGGCCCTTCCGACAGTCTCTGTTCAGTCACCCATTGACAACGGCCCCGGCTCCAGCTCCAGACCAATTAGCTTGGTAACGAGTTTCCAGCTCGCAGCCCTGAGCAGTAACACCAATGCCACCTTCGTGTGCTCCGGAGTTAGCTTCCGTCAAGTCTGTTCGAGACGAAGAGCCAACATCGCCCAAGCCTACTTCTTCTACGTCTTCGTTACATATCCGGAGCATTGTGCAATTGGCCAAGTGCCGACGCCGCCATTCGCGACGAAAAAAAGTACTACACGCAGTTCACATCAAAGATCCCAAAGCCGGGTCCTGACCAAAATTTGAACAGTTGGTCAAAAGCAAAACATACGACACTACGGATTCCCCAATTGTCGCCGATTTTTCATCTATCTGTGGCCGTATGTGCCTGGCAATGACCAGTCAACAATTATACAGCTAACAATGTGGCAGTGGTCTGGCACTTGCAGCATTGCTTCACCCATCCGTGCATTCTTGTGCTAGACTAGCCTCCATCCAGCCCGCCACATACACTTACTTTATCCTAACGACTTTGCTGGACGCATCCATTCGCACGCCGCGAAACAAGTCATTCCAGCCGGTACTCGGTGTCGCAGTCAATGTGCTCAGGAAGAGAGCTTTTGAATCCGGGTGGTAACGGCGGAAAACACTTGCTGCCACGTGCTGGGCTCGGCAGTTGACCACCGAATTGTCCGAGAGATGATGTGATCGACGCAAATATCCTGCGACGTGCACAAAAGGCTATCTAAAGCTTTTGTGCTTCTCCATTGAACAATTACATCAAGAGTATTGTACAATTTCAGGACGGAACTAGACTTGCTCCAGATCCGGTGGCAAGGTGCGCCTCAGGTCCCCTGCCGCGGAAGCTTCGGAACAAAACGACCAAAGTGCCCGCTTTGTCCTTAACGAAGCCAAGGAAATACTTCGGCTGTAGAATTATACCAAAGGGACAACTGGAGATAGAACCATGGCATGCATGCATTACAAGTACACGCACGACGAGCGGCTCACTTTCTGTTCCGTCTCCGCCAGATGGAGGTCAATCCGCTTGCGGCAAGTACAATACAGACCGATTCATAGTCCTTTGACTCTGCACCTCTATGTTTCTCCTTCTCCATCGCTCTGGCGCTGTTAGACATCGCTTCAACTACTATTCTACTCTCACCAGGATCTGACAGCATGTTCATTCCATCCGCATTTCCACTGTTGAAGTTCACCGAGGGCGCGAGCCCGTTCCTTATCCTTGCTGTCATCACAGTAACGTACGTCGGCGTCACGATCGTACAATCCGTCTACGATGTGTACTTCGGGCCTCTGTCGAAGGTAGGCAGTGTTCACCACCACGCAGTGGTCTCGAGAAGCGTTACTGACATTGCAACGCCTCCCAGTTCCCTGGACCGAAACTTCGAGCATTCAGCCGATGGCCTGCATTTCTCACAAGGTTTCAGGGAAAGGAAGTGGTCGATCTCCCAATATTACATGCAAAGTATGGCCCAGTCGTTCGAATCGCGCCAAACGAGCTTTCCTACGCTGCTGGAGCGTCAGCTTGGCGAGGAGTACATGGGTGGGCAAACGATATACCCCATCGCCCCTATTCCTACATATGCTGACATTTGATGCAGTTTCAGGAAGCCTGGGGAGGCACATCTGGTCAAGCTAGAGAAGGACTACAGTGAGTTGCTGTCATGACAACCCACCCAAGATCAAGTTCTGCCACTGATGTTACGTTGTCAATAGCCAAGCCACTCAACCGAGTTGATTCGATCATCACCGCCGATGATGCGAATCACTCCCGACAGCGGAAAGTCTTGTCTCACTCGTTTGCTGACAAGACCTTGAAGGTAAGAGCGGCTACAAGCGAGGGGACACCTGATGGAGCCTCGAGAGCGTTGCAATGGCGACCGTAGGCCTGCATTATCGCTGACTGCTTGATCTCAGGACCTTGAGCCAATGCTGAAGCAGTGGATCCAGAAGCTAACGGAGAAACTTGCGGACAAGTCTGGCGAGGAGATTGATTTGTTGAAGTATTACAACTGCACCACATTCGACATTATGGGCGACATGACTTTTGGCGAAGGTGGGCAATCGACTCGCACGTGCTAACATGGACAATCCTGACCGTGCAAGTAGACTTGCAAATGCTTGAAAATGGAGAATACAGCGACTGGGTACGGATGTGCCAAGGCGAATACTGCTTACATGGCCGCTAACATCGTCTCGCAGGTCAAGACGATCTTCCAGGGGATCAAGGACGATACGATCCTTCGGAGTCTCAAGTACCTAGGTACCATCCCTGACCGGATAGTAAGCCTGTTCGTTACGTACAACCCAAAGGTCCGACGAGCAGTATCAGGTGCGTCTGTCCTTCCGTGTAAAAGGTCAACTGTCGCTGACTTTTGCAGAGCATTGGAATTACTCGAAAGAGAGGGGTACGTGCAGGCCTTGCAGTCTTTCCAGAAGGGCAGCTGACGTGATTGTGCGCAGTGGATCGTAGGCTCGCAAGGACTGAGTACGTACTGTCATAAGATCGCGAGCGTCAAACAAAAGCAGAGGCAACACGCATGCCGGCAGTCTTGAGCCTTGCTAAACCTCGTTGTTGCTTATAGTGAGCGTCGCGATCTATGGACCAAGATACTCGCAAAAGGCCACGGTCCAGAAGGGCTCACTCTCGGCGAACATCACTCCAATGCTTCCGTCTTCATGTTGGCAGGCACTGAAACTGTGGGTGGAGCCCAACCGCGAAGACGCTTCGATACTAACTTTCGTTCTCCAGTCCGCTACGGCTCTTTCAGGGACAACATACTATCTGCTGCGCAACCCCGATTGTTTGAAGAGGCTCACTACGGAGATCCGGGATGCACACACCAGTTCTGCAGATATTACCATGGACTCGCTCCAGCGTCTCAAATATTTGAACGCCGTGCTGCAAGAGGGACTTCGTATCTATCCCCCTGTACCGTGTTGCTTGCCGCGCGGCGTACCCGCAGGAGGAGCTTTGATCGAGGGTGACGTGGTGAGAGAAGCTTGCAATGACCGACCCGGAGTCGACTTTCTGACTTTGATTTTAGGTTCCCGAACACACCTTGGTCGGAGTGCATCAATGGAGCACCAACAGGCTGGAGTCGAACTTCAAAAACGCCCACGAATTCCACCCGGAGCGCTGGCTCGGCGATGAGGAGTACAAGAACGACCGTCTGGATGCCTGCGAGCCCTTCAGCGTTGGTCCAAGGAACTGCTTGGGGAAGAACCTGGCGTGGCATGGTAAGTAAGACGGTTCAATGATGCCTTTGCCATATCACGCAAAACGCTCCTGGTGTCTGGCTAACGAGAACCACCTTCACAGAGATGAGACTCATCCTGAGTACTGTTCTCTTCAACTTCGATCTGTCTCTGTCGGAGCAGTCGATGAACTGGAACGATCAGAAGATCTACGTGCTTTGGGAGAAGATACCGTTGTTCGTTAGAGCGGTACCGCGCACTTTGTGATCATTGCAAAGACGTTGTTTGGGGTATCCGAGCCCAGTCGACCTCATGAAGGATGGAATGACAGCTCAGTCCATCGCGATTGGGTCGAAGGGGGTAGTACGGAGGAAGTGTAGGCGGGGCATGATGTGCTTTTTACACTGCACATGTGAAACTGGGTCCATTTCGGTACAATGCATAAGTAAGCATGTTTAAGTGATTTGTATCAATTGTCACCTTCGGCTATTTTGTCTCATCCGCAAGGGCTTCATCTATGCCACTTATGACAGACCCATGTAAGCCTCTGTCCCTCTCGTAATGTAGACCTGCCCAATAAGCACCACACAGCCGACAACAGTCGCAAACGCAATGATCGGCAAGTTGTTCCAAGCAAACTCACGACTCCGGACGTGGATATTCTTCCGAGACAGGATGTCTCGCCACAAAAGACCCGCCAGACTAGCACTGAAGGCAGTGCTGAAGGCGCCGTAGTTGACTCCGATGACCATGCTGTAGACCGTGGCCCAGAACATGCGCTTCGTGATAGGAACACCGTCATTGTGTCGAATTTGGATCCAGTATTGGAGAACACGACAGAGGAGGATGGTGGTGCCAATGTTGGTGCCGGCAAACTGGATTGTGGTCAGCGACTGCGAGTCAGGACTTCGAATCGATAACTTACATTGCAAAGAACGACGGATAGGAAAGCCATACCACCGATGGCACCAACCACGCCTGTCTTCGAGACCCAGTGGTTCCACCCGTACGCGAACACGGCCACCCAGCCCTTTGTCACCAGTCCCTCCACGAGGACGAACATGCAGAATGCAAAAGGCACCAACTTGACAGGAAGATAGCGAAGGACGGTTGTTGCAGTAGGAAAGGTCTGTCTGGCCCATTTCCAACCATCGACCGTAAGAGAATAGAGGGTTGATGTTTCACGCGATACGTCTGGCGAAGACCGCGACGGAATTGATGAGCCCACTGCTTCTGTATTTGATGAAGCATTGGGTACAGCCTTTTGCGGAGCGTCTTGTCGATGGAGATGGCTGGGTACTTTTTCAGTCTCCTCTCGGAGGTCCGTTGCGATTGAGGAGGCATATTCGCGTGGCGAAGAGGTCTCCTTCTCGAGAGCCTGTCCAGGAAACGCGTCTTTCCTCAACTCGCCGAGCTCAACCGGACTGGCGGCTGAGGAATCGACTTTGGACTTGATTGGCTGCCGATCCGCTTCGAATTCTTTGGAAGCTGTCTCGGATTGGAGCTCGCCCTGTGCCATCCGCCTGGAATGGTCCCGATGCTTCCACCCGCGGACAACGTCCCATGTGAGCATGATGGCCGCCGCCGGCGTGGTGACCCAGTAGACCGGATGCTCGCTCCCACTCGGACTGGCAGCATTCATAACGAGAATCGTAATCAAGGTCGCACCCATGAGTGTTGCTCCAAATATGGCGCTTGGTCGGTCCAGATGGGGGTTGAGAATCTCTGAAAGTGCGGCAATGTCGTCTTCGTCGTCTCTTGGATTGTCCAAGGGAATGTTGGGGTTGACCGGTTCCCGCATCTTGACTTCATCGGGAAGCTCACACATTTGTATGCTTTTGGGTACCTACCATGAGAGCGATCAGAGATGTGACGCCAGGACCTAGGTACATGTACTTACAAGACCGTTGTCTCGGAAAAGAACATAGAGCAGAAACGGGAACAATAGCACTACCGTGGCGATTACCGGAACGATGACGTTTGCCGTATAAACGATGAATTTGATCCCAAAAGCTCCGGCCAATACGAGGTTGGTGGGATTCGAGGAGACTAAGACGGTGGATCCAATGTTGGCCATAGCAAATTGAGCATATATCCAGGCCTTTTCGCTGTGGATGTTCTGGGCCACGCGGGTCATGTATGCCTGGAAACCAATGGCAATAAGGGTCAGCGATGCTCAAACGACGTGAGTTGGGGGCAAACGAAGACTTGGCATAGCCTGAGAGACAGTACCCGGTGCCACGAGCCTCATACACTCCAAAATCTTACCAAAAAAGCTGTGCCTGACAGAACGATTGGATCATTCCCCACCAGACATGCCATGCCAAAGAAGAAGCAGTACAGATAGAAGAAGAGGCGATGGCCGTGTTTTCCACCCTTCTGCAGCACCTTGAAAGCGAGCCATCTGATCAAGCCCGATGCGTCAATGGAGATGGCGATGTAAGCCAGGGTGATGAAGAAGGCCATGCTAAAGGCGACGGGCGGAACTGTCAGTAAAGGCGCCGACGTTTCCGAGCGTTGGACCACGGCAAGCCGGTGATTTCTGCCAACACCACACTTGGAAAAGTTCCTAGTCTCCGATTCACTTACATGTCAATGGGCGCAATGTGGTTGGTGCCGATAGTGCCATCGTGCACCTCTTTCCTGCCAATCGCTTGGATGGCCAGCAGGAACAAGTCGCCAATGAGAGGAGCAGTGACCAGATCCAAAGGGAACTCGTACCGTACGAAGAAAGCGGTGGCTTCCGTCTGAACCGGCGTGGCTGATGATTTAGGCACGATCCGCAGCGCTCGCAAAATGTTTAGAACCGCAGCCACTAGCTGCCAGGGTATGTACACTGGGACGTGAAACGGGAACAGGACCGTCAAGTCTGGTGAGCAGTCGCAACGTTAGTCCACTGGTGGGCGGTAGCGGGCGCGATTCCGGTAGAACATACTGGCCAAAACGAAAACGACCAGCGTGATGATGGAGCGCCATTCTCGGATGCGGTCCGTGTCGATATCCACAGCATCGGACATGACGAGGTCGATAACAAGGATTATGATGGGTCTGGGAGGGTCCAGAAAAACAGTGACTGCTTCGTTGTGCAATGCGACATCGTGCTGTACGATCTTCTTGTATTCGTCACGGCGCTTGATTGTAGGCTTCAGAGAAAGAGTTTGACTTGGGCATCGCTGACGGCGGCGGAGCTGACGGAAGATGAGTTGATGAAGGCGGAGGCGCTGACGAGTCCTCACTCAGCCTTCTGGGAGGGGAATGTGGGTGATGAGCTGGCGGTGAGGTCGCAAGGTGAGGTCGCATCCGGGCCGTCAACAGTCTTGGCGCCAAGCCTGACATTTTAAGATAGCTCAAATCTCACCTTCGTCAGCTCTTTGTGGTCCAGAGTCCCAGACCTTGACAACCTCCCTCGTCTAGACGGGATCAGCCAGCAACGCCTTTGGTGCTTGACGTGCCAAGTCCACTGCCGTCGACGTGAAGATGACACCAGTGCACCATCCTCGGCTGCTCTGCCCTGCCGTGCTCCGACATGCTCGCCGACATGCCTCGAATATATGTCTCCGACCTCCCGCGACTCGTTGCTAAAGACCACCCTTGCAGCGTGCATGGCCATCATTCTGCTCGCCTCCGACGACCACCGACGAGCCTATACATGGCATACGATTATGTGTTCCATCTAGCCTCGCTCATGGCGTGCTGCTGACGACGCATCCGGGCAGAGTCGATGTTTGTGCCCTGAGCGATCCCGGCCACGGCCACTCATGTTACGACTACACTGTTCGACGCGGTGTGTGCCTTGCTATCACCACCGCGCTGCGGTGAGCAACGCGGTGGGTTGAACTGCGCCCTGCTCGGAAGTTCTTGGCGTGTACAGCGAAGAAAGGATTGGTTGCCGCCCCTTGAACCAAGCCAGCCCAAAGGTCGGCGTTCTGTCAACATGTTCCTGAACAGGACATGGAGGTAGGCGCTGCTTGTTTGTACAAGCATCATCCCGAAGCTTGTATAACTGCCCAGCAGATCCGCGCGTTTAGTTGGTGATTCCAAAGAAAGCCCATTTGTCCGCGCTCCATTCCTCCGTCGTTGATCCGCAATGAAGGAAAGATTCGGTTTCTTGTCTCGAGTGGTGCACACATTCACCCGCCGCGATGGCGCCCTTCGTCCCTTTCGCTTGTTCTGCGCCGACCTCGCCATTCTCTCTCGCCGCTACGTCTCCGACTGGACCGTCTTCAACCAAGTCGTCCTGGCGAGCGGTATCTTTATCTTTTTCACCAACCTCCTGCCAGGCATAACTTTTGCAAGCGATCTGTACGATCTCACGGGTTCCAATTGGGGCACCATTGAGATCGTGTTGAGCATGGGCATTTGCAACGCGGTCTTCACGTTGTTCGGACTCCAGCCGTTGACCATTCTCGGTAAGAGCGTCTCAGACCCACCTTATTCAGGCAACATGCTTACTTCCGCTCCAGGTGTGACTGGTAAGGTTTCAAAGCCCACAAGGCCTGCGACGTCCAAGATTGTCTCGGGCTATGTCAGGTCTTGATGTCCAAGCATCGCTCACAACAATGCATAGGCAGCTTCACCATCCTCGCCGAGTACATCTACAACATGTCCACCGACTCCTTCCAGATTGATTTCCTTTACTTCATGGCATGGTCACTCATACATGCTTGTTGGATCTTGTGGCTCTTGGCCATCTTCAACGCACACGAATGGACCAGTAAGTACTTACAAGGATTTGCGGCTTGCATTCCAGTGTGAAACAGTCTCTCCGCTTGCTCCATATCTTGTACCCGCAGTAAAGTCATTCTGCTGGGCCATTGCTGACTGCTTTACCCTTCGCAACTAGTGTTCTACGTCAGCGACTTCACCTGCGAGATCTTCAGCTTTCTCAATACCATCATCTACTTCTCCAAGGCTCTGCAAGAGCTACGACGCGGCCACGAAGATATGGCCATGGACGCCTTCCTCTACTCTGTCGTTGACTGTGTGGGAACTTTCTCCTTGGCGGTGCTTCTGTCCACCGCCGAGAAGTGGAGTTTCTTTCCGAACCATGTGAAGCTCTGGTTACGGCAATATGCGACGATAATTGCCGTTGTCACATTCGTCGGTCTCGGATACATTGGAGACGCAGCGGGTCTCGAAAAGAACCGGCTCCAGACGAGCAGTAATCGCCTCGCACCATCGTCGCCTACACGCACGGCTTTTTTTGTACAATTTTGGAAGCTGCCAATCAGCTGGGCTTTTGTGGCCATCCTGCCTGGAGCCATTATCGCCATGCTGTTCTTCTTCGACCACGAAATCAGCACCATCATCTGCACGAACAAGCGACGGTACGGCACTCGCAAACCTAGCGGTCTGGCCCTCGACATTATGCTACTGGGAGTGACCACGGCTCTATGTGGAGTGATCGGAGTCCCTCCATCGAACGGTCTACTTCCACAGTCGCCGTTGCATTCTGAGAGTCTATTGCACACCGATAAGGACGAAGATGAGTTCGAGGAGGACATCTTGATTGACCGATATGGCATCGAGCACCTTGTCCGCAAGCCCGTGAGTAGGGTCTACGAGCAGCGGTGGAGTAAAATGATCCAGTCCTTGGCGATCCTGGCCTGCATCGCACCGCCACTCCAAAAAGTACTCGGTTTGACGCCAAAGAGCGTGCTCGCGGGTCTTTTCATGTTTATGGGACAACAGAGTCTCTTCACCAATCCTATCCTCTACCGAACCCTGGATTTACTCACACCTGTACGACACCTGCCGAAACTCCCTCTTGGTATCGCGGGATATCGGCCTATTCATGGATACACATTATTCCAAATCGTCATTGCAGTGGCGGTCTTCATAATGACGCTCACACCAGCCGCGGCCGGCTTCCCAGTCATCATCGCGGCGCTCGTTCCATTCCGTGTCCTTGTCATGCCCAAGATCTGGCATCCAGAAACGCTCGCCTACCTGGACAAATGGTCGTGTCGGGATGAGATGCGCAAGGATTCTGAACGCGATTCGAGTACAAGTGAACCACTGTGCGAATATGCGACAGCACCTCTGATTCCGAGTCTGGTTGCGCTTTCCGACTTTGACGTTGAGCGCATACTTTCCCACCAAAGGAGCGGAATCTCACATCGGAGGAGCGTCCTCTCCCGCCAGAGGAGCATCCTCTCCCATCAGCGGAGTGTACTTTCTCGCGAGAGGAACGATCATGTTCTCTCCCATCAGGAGAGTGAGCCAATGATGCCCCCTGACAGGAGCTGCACCAACGACACATTCGGGCGAGGCGGGCCTGCAGTGTGAACTTCATTTCATTTGGCGGGATCGGTCCGCTTACCAATGTTGCACCGTGAGGAGAAGCGAAGCCCAAATGTTTGTAGCGCATCTCTCGTGGTTGGGCGGCGGGTAATGCTGAAAATGCAAAAATGTACGAAACTCGTGCAAACGGACGCTTGAAAGGGAGTGTGTTGCTCATAGATGGACTCGTCATTCGCAATTACAGCACGAAGCCAAATTACTCAAGCCTATCCGATCGTTCACACCATATCAACTTCCTCCGCAGAAAATCCTCCAGCGAGGAGAGCCAAAGGCAAACTCTCGTTCGCTCGCAAGCAGACTGATGAAATCCATGCCGCAACATTGTTGTCCACGTTTGCCCCTCTCTCAACATCAGCCAATTTGTTTCCGACAAGGCGAGCAATCGCAACATCAGCGGAAGAAGGCTCCGATATGTAATCTCCTGGAAGCCGGATTGAAGGGTATGTCGACTAGTAGACGCATGTTTTCTAGTCGCAAGTTAGGGTTTTGCCAGGACCAAAGCGAGAAAGGCAATGTCGGACGACAATACGTACCCATCCCTTAGCAGCTGGATCGGTTATTTCCGATATTCCCGAGGAACCTAGCGCGACGGCTGTCCCATGTGTTGGAAATTGATCGAACAAAGCAGCGCAACGCTGAACATCTAAGAACAACCCGGAATTTTGGTCTCCTTCTGAACCGGCGTCTCGAAAATTCCGGGTTGTTCTCAGATGAGAATATAGCTCTTTTCGTAGGTCGTAGTCGAATCCGGGTCGATACGGTAGTAACTACTCCCCTTCCCGGATAAAGGCGTATATCTAGGGACAGTAATACTCAGGAAGTTTCTCGATAATCTCGTGGGATCGAGAACCTATCGAGGAGAAACTTAAGACGATTTATCGATTCGATAACCTATATTATATATTTTCGTAGAAAAGGTAAGGTCTTCTAAGGATAAGGTCTTCCTAAAGGTCCGGAATAGTATAGGTTCGCGACGGGGTTCCTTATATACCGACGACCTTATACCTTAGGATAGGGATTTATAGGAGGTAGAGTTTCTTAGCTAACTATTCGTAGGGCTTCTCGTACCTTATAAGAACTAACCTTACTATTAGAAAGTATAGTCCTAG
>AFIY01000246.1:0-28276 GCA_000223825.2 Zymoseptoria passerinii SP63 | reverse complement strand
ATATCTTTTACCCTTTACAATACGTAAACTAGAAGTCTATAGATATACTATCGTATTACTTTCGCTTATACCTACCTTATTAGAGAGAGCGCCTCCCTATAAGAGCGATTAGGAATAATTATCTAATATCTATCCGTTATAAAATCTCCCGAGCCGAGATTCTCGTCCTATAATCTTACGCGAGTATCTCTACTACTACGCCCTATAATCTATCGCGTAGGTTCCGGCCGAATTTATAGACGACTTCCCGGGCGACCTATATAGCGTAGTCGTTATCTATAAGCGTACGACCTACTAGGACCTACTAGTAGTAAAGGCCGAGAGCCTAGATGTCGACCTTATTAGTATAGGGCGGTATAGTAGTAGCGGGAGGAGGACGTCGTAGACGATTCTTTAGTAGCATTGTCTCTAGGGCGAGATAGGTAATTATACCGACTATATAGTCGTCGCTAGAAGCTACCCTTACTACCTAGCTAAAGTCGAGTATATAGAACTGGAACTAGGCTAAGCCGGGACTACCTAGTATCGAATAGCGGGACTACGGGCTAATAGAAGAGTCGACGGGTTAGAGGGCAACATTTGCGGGTTTAAGGTCTCGGTGTATAATCCCTTGCTCGTAGAGATATGCGTAGGCGTTAGCTATTTGCCCGAGAAATTAAGCGGCGAAGACAGGTCGGAACTCGTCGCTATCAACCTCCGGCGGGAGAAGAGAGGGAAGATCTCGGACAGCCCGGTCGAGACAGTCTTTCGCCGCGGGGACGATAACGAGGTAGGATTCGCGAAGGTCGCGGCGAGAGAATGGAGCCGGGTCGATAAAGTCTTACAATTTGGAGACGTTGGGCTTAGGAGAACGTGATCTTTAATCAGCGAGGCAACGACAGTAGGACTTCCTTATGTCGCTGAACTTATATAATTTAAGGATCGTAGTATGTCCACCTCGGCGAGAACCGCGTCTCTCGTATACTAACTTATAGTAGTAACTCTTTTGATTACGACTTTTACGCCGGTAAAGAGATAAGCAGCGTATAATACCGTACCAAAGCTGCCGCGGGTGAACGGTTGCCAAAGAGCATAGTTGTCTAGAACTTGTGGAGTAGGTGTAAGAAGGGCGTCGACATCCACGTCGGCTAGCACTCCTATTGCGACGTTGGCGCGGTTCTCCGGGCACGTACGGAGTACGTATTCCAGGTCGCCAAGGATAAGTCGGGATCCGTCGAGGAGAGCTCTTTGATACTTCTTTTTTTGGCTGGGGGACTACATTGATATCGGGATCGGTTTGGTCTAGTACTCGGCGACGGAGCCGAAAGCCGTCGACGTGGAACTCGTACGAATCCGACACGGCCAAAAGGACGTTGCTCTGGGATAACAAAATCCGGAGGTGTCTCGAGTGGACTTCAGGGTGGCCCTTCGGTGCCACAATGAATTCCACATCGACGCCCTTCCTTCCCCCGAGCCCGACGATCCAGCCAAGTTTGCGATTCCGAGGCGTAGGCTGAACCAAATTGAACCGGTAGAAACCAGTGACGTTCGGTAAATCCGGAGCGGAGCTGGATCCAGGGTCGTCTGCCCGCGAAACATAGAGGGATTCATCGCTGGCAGGGTCAGTGTCGCTTTCGGGGATCGCATCGTCGCCCGCGCATTCCCAATGAATGTAGGGCTGAGAATAGCTTGAAAGAAGAGGTTGAGCAGGGTCGGCTCGAACGGCGCCTTGAACCACCTGACGGAAAGCACGACGGGCCTGTGGATTGTCGGGAATCAATCGGGCAAAGTCATTCAGTGGTGCTTCTGGCCAGAATTTCCACGTCGCCACGGCGACCTCGGTCGGGACTGGAGACGGTGGTTGCTGAGAAGTGTTTGAGTCTGGATGCTCGGCCATGAGGTCGTCCGCTCGATGTGAATGAGACCGTGAAGAAATGGGAAAGGATCGAGGTGATCGATGGGGAATGTGAGAGACGACTGGCGACAGTGAGTGCTCAAGTTCGTGTGCGCGCACGAGGTGTCATGGAGACATAGCTCTCAGACTGTCTGCTGCGGACATGCCATATCTGTGGTGAGTGAATGAGTATCAAGAGTAAGACGACAGCCGAGTCCACGCAGACACTGACACTGACGGGTGTACGGTGTACCGAGGTGATACGATCAAGTCACGTGCCGGATCGAGAATTGTTAACCCCTCCATCTCCACCTCCACCCTACCTTTGACCATCTCTACCACCACACCTTCCTTGCCCGACACGACGTCGCCGTCAACCACCGCCCACCCCTTCGTACACCGACGCCGGTCTACCATCTCGCTTACCCTCCCGTCAAGGTGTCGACGTGATGATGCGCCTCGGACTTCGCCGCGCCGTCAGCCCGGATCTCGACCTGGACCATGCCGACACGACAGTAGTCGCCCTGCTGGAAGAGTTCGCCGCAGAGGGGCGGACGCGGCTGATCTACGACCTACACCAAGCACTGGACCGCATTCAGCACGATCCGGAGAAGCTCCTCCCGCGCTGCTGCCGGCATCGCTCATCGTCGGCGCCAACACCCCTCGATTCGCCTCAGCCTGTGATGCTTTCTCCCACACCATCGCCGACGCACACGCCGACACCAGCGACGTCGCCGCCGTTGTACAACGCCGGGCACAGCTGCTCCTCCCGCGCCACGCCGCTTCAGCCAGCAACTCCTCGTGACCGCGTGCTTTCCGATTCTCTGCAAACATGCAAGCGCGACGAGAGTCTTACGACTCAGCAAGAGTCGGCAGAAGAGGTTACAGAGTACGACGGTATCTCGGTAGCTGCGCGGCATGCTGTACGGGAGACATCATGCTACGAAAGATGGAACGCCGAGGAGGTGGAGGACGACAGAATAAATGGCTTTTTGGGTTCGCCGCCTGTTGGCCGGAAAAGGAAACGCGACCAGGGACATGAAGTGTATCGTGCGGCGGGAGATGTATTATCTTCTGCACGGGGACTTTTCAAGCGGATCAGGTCGCAGATAAGGATGCATCATACGGATGATTGACCCTCGCAGCCAAATCTACAGATAGCACAATCAACGGTATGCTCTGTAGGCGTCAAATGAAGCTAGGAATGAATGAGCACAGGAGGAGGGATATCGGGCAAAAGATCTGGCAGATTGAGGTGTTTGGGCGGGAATCGTTGATCAGGAGAAGGATACCGCGACGAGACGCGAGGTGGACGTGTTGCAGCATGCGGGACACGAGGATGCGGTGGAGAAGACCATCCACATGTGGTGAAGTTGGGCGTGGAGAGGGCAATGGAGAAGCAGTTGGACAAGGAGAATCATCTGCATTGGGTATGTGTGGATTTCGTGGTTCAGATGAAGCGGGATTAGCTGTTGACAGGCATACCTCAGCCTCGAAAGATCTAATACTCCTCGGACGGCACGGCGACAGAAGTGGCCGATACTCGAGTGCGAACATGTCGACGCCATCTTTAGCCGGTCGCCACGGATTCAAGAACCGAACCCGCGAAACCAACCTTCTTCACGGTCATGTCTACCGCGACCCCGTCCGTCGCATTGCCTCGGCGTTCAAACGAGGGAAACTTTGCACATTGCAACCACCTTACCACGATTGCCTATATCCGTTCACAGACCAGCGCCCTCCATTTCTTACGGTTGGGATCGCAGGAGCGGAGTGTGTTCATGCACGTAAGCCTGCCCAGGACTCTAACAGCAATCACTACAAACAATGTTCGACATGCGCACGAGAGCGAGACCACCCAAAGAGAAAGCTGCCACTGACTTTGACGAAGTGAAAGCACGAGGGCGCCCAAAGAATAGCCTGCCACTGGCTTTGACGAAGTGAAAGCACGAGGGCGCCCAAAGAGAAACCTGCCACTGACTTTGACGAAGCGCAAGCACGAGGGCGCCCAAAGAGAGCCACTGACTTTGACGAAGTGAATACACGATTTGTACGGCAAAAGCGCAAAGCCACCTGTTCGTCGATACCGAGTTACCGAGCAAGAGATTTGCCGCTAAACAATCTCAGACCTGCCTGACCCGCATACATCTGCCATACGAGTGATCTGACCTGGCGAGAAATCTTGGAAGATGCGGGCAAGCCTGATCGCGATGAGGGACAAAAGCACGGAATTTGAGGCAGGCAACGGAGGGCTTGGGTTGGACAAGAAGGAGCTGGGGTCGCATATTTGAGCGTATACATCAATATCTCTGTGCTCGCGATTTCCTCTTCAGGCGTTCGAGAGAAACCATTTGTGCTTCAACCTTTCGCACGCCAGAGAGAGTGCAGCCGTTTTCTTGAGGATGAACTTGAAATGGAGCTCATGTTAGTCGATACATCTACTGGAGCTTCTAGGCTCGCCTGCTGAAATGAATCTAGGCGTTGAATATCACAACCGTCTCATCCCAGCCATGCCGCCACAAATTCAGCCCTCCTTCTCCACATTCTGCTCTACCAGAAACGAAACCATCATCACCATCACCTCAGCACAGCAAACCCCCACAAATCCAGACGGAGACTCCGGAAGCAGGCAAATCTCCTGCGACGGACCATCAGCACCCAGTGATCGTATCGGACGCTCAAGAGACGAAGACGAAGACGAAGAAGATGACGCTGTGGAAGATAACTCTGCTCGTAATGTTCTTCAGATCTGTTGGTAGAACGGCTAACTTCGATTGAAGCCGGTCTGTCGTCTTCGCTATGGCGGAACGCGTCAGCCTTGCTCTTCGCTTTCGAGGCCTGCTTCCGCTGGTGGTCTGTCTTTCATGTGCTCTAATCTGATTATCGGCCAGCTTCGTGGCCCCTTCGTAACGGCGAAGAGGAGTCGTCTTGCCTTTCGCTTTCGATCTGGCGTGCCTTCCTTGGATACTGACGTCGACGCCTGAAATATTATTGGCTCCTCTCTCGGACAACAGACTTTCTGGCGACTTTCGATCGTCATTCTTTCTCTCGTTCGGCATTCCACAATCGAGCTCAGATTCGGACGATTCGGCGAGTTCGAAAACGCTTCCCGCTGCTGCTGCCTTGGCTTGCGCACTGTCTAATGTGGTGTCTTCACTGCCACGGTTGCCCTTTGTTGGCCCGGCCGGGATCCTGGGCAAAATCAGTAGCAGATCCTGGAGAACAGCATTTGAGGTTGGGTAGACTCACAGTCTTTCGAGCTGATGTGATGCTTTGGGCAGTCGGCGGCACAAATGGGAAGGCGTAAACCCGGGTCGATTCTTCAGCATCGACTACCTGGAGCGGGTCCAGCCTGACTTTGTATCGCACGCCAAAGACATGGCGACGGAGGAATCAGACAGCAGCTTCGGAAAAGGGAATCAGCCGACGGTCGGGTCTGGTCGTCGAGCTTCATCCATCTTTCGCGCTTCGCTGTCGCCAACTCCTCGGACCATCTGCCACTGGCGCAGTTCGTCGTTTGGATCCATTATCCTCCTTCTACAGCACGCTCTTCGACGGTGAGGTGTCCGACGAACCGGACAAACTCAACATACGACCGCCAGCAGTCTCCTGCCGGTACCACCGGAAAGCTCCCCTGAATTACCAACATCGCTCCTTTGGGCTCATCAGCTCAAAGGCGAACATGGCTACCTACTCAACCGAATGTAAAAGCTGGAGGCGGAGATATTTCAACCCCGTCTTCTCACCTCATCTGCTCGCATAATTCCAAGATGGTGCCAGGGAACCTGCCTTCATCGCCAGCTCAAACGCAAGAATAGCTATCTGCGCAAGCGAATGCGGAACCAGGAAACGGAGATCGCTGATTGGCTTCCTTTCCGACCGAATGTGAAAGCTGGAAACGGAGATCGCTGTACTGGCTTTCTTTTCAACCGAATGCAAAATCTAGAAACGGAGATTGCTGGACCGGCTTCCTTTTCAACCGAATGCAACAGCTGTAAACGGAGATCGCTGGAATCAACCGGCGACTCACGCAACCAGATTTCCAAGACGAACACTAGTACATCGAGACATTGCGATCGAGTCGAACGCCGCAAAGCAAAACATCACCACACTCTCCGAGTAAGTATCACTTGCCAAAGACGGCAACAACGAAGCAGAACAGGTCCGCTGGAGTGTCAAGTTACGTCTAGAGACTGTTAGCACGGAGGTGGAGGCCATTTTGGAGCAGGTGACGACCATCGAGGATCAGGGGCAGCAGAATAAGGGGAAAGTGGGAGTGCGCGGTTGAAACTGTCAGCACCGAGACGGAGGCCATTTTGGAGTAGCCGACGATCATCGAGTATTGGTTGCAGCAGAACAAGGAGGAGAAGTGGGAGCGCGCAACCTGAGTCTCAGGCTACCTTGCTAAATGTGCATGGAGTCTTCAATCAGCACCAACTCACAGCTCTTTTATACAGATAGCAAAAGGCATCTTCTTCCTTTTAGCCTCAACAGATCGCGGTCCAACCCAGCCCAGCCCGTTCTGCTTTCCAATTGTTCTTGTTGCTAGACATCCGCCCTGTGCCGACTTACTCGCCCTAACGACTTCTCGTGCGAGACCTCTTCTATCCTGTTGTAGCGAGTCGCCGACCCCGAGTTGAACGATATGTTCACCAGCCGTTCGATGAGTCCGCCAGTTCGATGAGTGCCCGGGCCATCAAACGGTCAAGTCAAGCCTCTTGCACGAAAGAGACAACGGTGGCGTCGGCAATTGAGGACGATCGTGCGAAGTAGAACGGCATGTATTCGAAGCTGGCGGAGCCGGCGAGCGTGTACGGCGATGATGTCCTCGTTGACTCTTGCAAACGAGCGGCATTGATAAAATGAGAGTCTCCGGCGCAGGCGCCTGGGGACTTCTGGAAGCAACTCGGTCCTCTATGGCTCCAAGTCCAAGCCGCAATCACCTGCTGCTAGATCAGCGTTCGAAGAGCTTATGCGGGCCTTGGTTTACGGCTCCGTACCCTCCAAGTCCAGTCTATCACGCGGTGCCTTCACCCGCTCGATATCTTCACCCGCGTTCCTCAACCACAAATTACCCACCGCTCCTACTCCATTAATGCCATCCCAGCTCTGGAGCCCGACTCCGCGAAGCTTCACCTGCTCTCCCAGGCCTTGCGAGCAGCATCACCTGGGATATTTGCAGCCTTCGCCGGCGAGTGAGGCGACCTGCTGCTTTCTACCTTTTCAGCACACTACAGGCTTGATGAGTCTGAGTGGTGATTGGCCTTTTTCCCACTTGCTGCAATTACTGTGGACCACCACCGGAAGACGATCAGAGTCAGGAGTTAACCCGTCCTTTGTCCGTCCGCATTCCAAGCACAACCTCCGCAGTTTGCGGTAATCTGTTTGCGGGAGTTCTCGCTGCTGGATTTTGCATTTGCATTTCGACAAGACCGACGTTGAGCCACCTTTGCACGAAATTGTGCGCCGAGGCCGCCCGAGCCACGGTTTCATTTTTCGGGATCCGCTCCTTCTCCTCACATCCACCCACACTTACATGATCACTCAAGGACTACCTTTGTGCTCGCCTCAGGCGAACAGACCTATGACGGCAGTGATACCAGGAGGTGGAGGAGATGCGTGCGTAGGAGTATGAGGCCTGGCAGTTAAAGTCCTGCGAATGAGGAACAGGAAGAAAGAAATGGGCGGTTTGGAGTTGATGAGATGCGGAATCGGGTTGACGAACGACAAATCATAGCTTGATAGCGTACTAACCACTGAGGTTGCAATTGCTGCTCGTTCCACAACCATGGCCCGAAGATACCAGCAAGACATTGAGCAACGTGCTCGTATTTCGACTATCTCCTCCTCATCAAAGTCGCTGTTGTCGTATCAGGCTTCCTCTCTCATTGCCCATAACCGCCCATGTCTCGAATTGTTGACCGTCATTTCCCTCAACTGCCTCCGACAAGAGTCCGAAATCACGGCGCCAAAGGCGATCACATGTTGAGCAGAACCCAGTTGTCGCTCGTGTCGCTCTTCCTGCCAGTGTGTGCGTCGTCCTTCTCCTGCTCTTGTGGGTCCTCTCCCGTCTCCGTGGCGGCTCTGTCGATAAGCTCCTTCAGGTGAACGATGTTGATGCGGTGAAGTGACTTGCCCTCGGATGCACATATCATCGAGCAACAGGAGGAAGTAGCGCTCACGGGACTGGCCATGGCAGCTGTGGCGTGGGTATGGATGTGACCAGCGTTGCGAGTCCCATGGATAACTCCAACCGTAGCTGGTGCGAGAGTCTTGATGTAGTCGATGGGGTAGGTGCAAGTCGTCGCCGCAGCAGCACAAGTTCGGAGCGCGGCAGCTTTGAGGGCTGCATATCCGGCTTTACAGCCTCGAATGGCAACAGCCGCGATGTGATTGATGTAGGTGATGCCGTGAGTCCAGATCGGCGAGACGTTGTTGTGCGCTCGAATGCCCGCAGTCTTCCCAATGCCATATCCAGCGCCAAAGAACGCCGTTGTGGATGCGGCGATGTAGGAGATGAAGGCGACGATGTGAGTCCAGCTTGTCGCCACGCTGCTACGTGCCTGGAGAGCGGCAGCTTTGCAGGTGGTGAATCCGGCGCCGATAGACCGCTTTGCCGAAGCGATGACGGGGAAGATGAAGCCGGACACGGCATGAACTCGAGACTGGACCGATGTGGACAGTACGCGCAGGCGTACCACGCTCGCTACAGGTGTCAGCTGTTGACCGCAGATGCAGAGTCAAGAGGCGGGTCGTGATTCTTACCTTGGCGTATGACAGAGTCAGTAAATCCGATGGCGAGTGTGAGAAGTGCTAGGACCAGGAGGGAGATGGAAAGCGCCAGGAGGCTGCCGTGAGTTGGCGGTGGTGCCGGACACGCAGCAGGTTGCGGCATGCGCGAGAGGCAGAACCTCTGAACGAAGCTGAGGGGCTGCATGGTTGTCTTTGGTAACTCGATGGCGATGTTGAAGAGATCAAACAGAATGTGAGTTGGAAGAGTTGAAAGAGTCGGAAACGAAGAGGTGATGATGACAAACGCAAGACGGGAAAGCACGCTAGGGCCCCGACTGGCAGCTACGACGAGGTGCGTGACGTGATGGAACAGACTGGACACCTGACTTCACTCATATAGAGCAAGCATGCATTAACGTGAAATGAGGTGAAAGAAGGGAGCTCACGTATGAGCAAACTGACCTTGTCCGAATCTATCACACATGTCGTGTAGGGCGAGTAGGGCGAGAGCTGAGCGTGTCGAGAGACCGTAGCCTCGGGCTTTGGCTTCGGAGCCGCGGGTGCGCGAGACTTCTCCACTCGTCCTGGTGTAGATTGCTTCGTCTTGAGGCTTCTTCAAGTGTGATGAGGTTCTCAAGTGTGATGAGGTTCTCCGCTACAGACTCGAGACTGCTCTGGCCGGCCTGCACCTGATCTGACCCTTCAGCTCAGGCAGCATCGTTCACACCCCATCAGTCTGAGCATCATCATCCATCTTCTCGTCCAGCTTCTGTAACGCAGCCGCGTACTTCTCCAAATTCCCTCGACAAATTCGATGCGTTTGAGCAGAGAACTTTGGAACTCGTTCGTGCGCTCCCAACTCTCCTTATGCTGCTGCTCCCGATCCCCCATCTCGGTCCTGACCGTCTCCAGGCGTGACATGACATCCTGGCGAGCCTTTTCTGCTTCGTTCCTGCCGTCTTGGGGAAGGGCGCACACCTGCTCGGAGAGCGCGGTGATATCTTGCTTTGTGGTATTGGAATCGAAAGCCTTGTTGCGTGAATCGACTCCAGCGATCTCCGTTTTCAGCTTTTGCATTCGGTTCAGAAGGTAGCCATGTTCTCGTTTTGGCTGATGGCGACGTTGGTGATGAAGGGAATTTTGCTGGCGGCATCTTGCGTTGAGCGGGTGCGCTCCCACTCCGGTGCTAGACTCGAAAGCCTTGTTGCGTGAATCGACTCCAGCGATCTCCGTTTCCAGCTTTTGCATTCGGTTCAGACGGCAGCCCATGTCTCCGTTTCTAGCTTTTGCATTCGATTCGGAAAGTAGCCATGTATCCGTTTGAGCTGATGGGCCAAAGGAGCGACGTTGGTTGTCAAGGCAAGTTCGCTGGCGGCATCTTGAAGTTCTGCACGGAGATCTGGTGCGACGTTGGTGATGAAGGCAAGTTTGCTGGAGACATCTTGAAGCTTTTGCACGGAGATCTGGTGAGAAGCGGTGAGGGAAAAGTGGTTGCCAAGGATAATTGAATCTGCCGTTGTGAGGGAGAAGATGCAGCACTCGGTGGAGGTAGGAGCAAGGTTGCCGGGTGGAGAAAGCGCTCGAGGTGGGAGAATGCGAGGAGGGTGAGTCGGCTAGCAGTGACGGCTCAGCCGCTTGGGCGAAAGGCGGTGATGATGGAGAAGGTCAATCCGAAGTTTCGGCAGGAGAGGGCGAGATGAGACATTGAGACTGGGCGGCGGCGTGGAGGGTGTTGTTCGACATTACATTTTTCGGCAAAGACAAAAACAGACCTGATGGCCTGAGGCATTTCATCCCTTGATGCCTAAGGCCTCATCCACGCGCTGGCTCACGCTGGCAAGCACGCGCAGGACTTCAACCTCGACTTCACATAAGGACTTCGACCTCGACTTCACATACCACCACATCCGCAACCCACGGACCTACGAACTTCCCGACCTCACTGAGCTCATCAGTCTCACCGTCAGTTATTAACATCCACACCACACGCTGCTCTCAGCACTGTCGAGGCCAGAGCAAGGATGGACAACAACGACATGGCCAGCGAGTCCGAGACGTCACTTGCCGACTTCTGTATGACTTGGTCGACGGAGAGTTCAAAGGAGTGGGAGTTTGGATGGTTCAGCCAAAGGACAAAATGCTGCCGTGGATACTGACGACGTCGCCGTGCCGAAGAAGCTGGTCCCACCGACATCGAAGATCAACTACTCGGCATCGAAGCATTGAAAGTCAAAGTGCTGAACGAAGCTGGCAATGTGCTCGATGGATTATGGCGGGCGATTCTCGCTTGAGTGCGAATTCAATCGGGTGGACGAGGTCGCTCATGAAGTATTCAGTCTCGCCGGGGTGCGCCAGTCTGTCAAGGATGTCGGCGAGAAGATCGCTAATGCTCAAAGTACGCTCTTCTTTACTTCTTTATGCAGATTCTGAAAGTACACTCCGCTACATGCAAATTCTCGTCGATCTGTTCAAGAAAGCTGTTGCGGATCTGTACCCTCGCGCCTACCGATCGGCTGTACACTTTGCCATGGGTCTCGATTACTACGGACTTCTTCGCGTCAGCGACAACATTCGCAGATTGCCTTCTGCAGCATGCTCGGGCTGTACACTCCCACTCAGCTTAGATGCCTTGCGAAAGCATCTTCGCTCGCATTGACCAAAGGACGTTTGGATATTCCCAGATCTGTCCGAGCATATGCCTACGATGTCCAACCTCTGGAAAAAACCAACACTTGCAGCCTGAGGCCTACCCGCGGGATACCACATCTTCAAGGAGAGCAACCACACCACCACACACCGCCCTTGCAACGCCGTCACACAAATGGCACGCTGGATCATCTCCGACCCGGTCACCTGGTTGCGGGTGCAGCGTTTGCGTTCCTGACCCGGGCCCTCGAGACAACCTGACACACCCGTCGCACGAACCCACGTGAACTGACCTGTGAATTGGCGTTCGCTAAGTGGTTCACCAAGCCATCCGCCGAGCTAGCTCCATGCAGGACGGGACTCCAATGCATGTCTCACACACCTTATGCCTCATCCAGCCAGATCGTACTTTCGCTCTTCTCATCCATACAACAGGACGGTGCAGGCCCGATCAGAGCACAGAATCCCAGGGCAATCGTATCTATTACCGTGTCGCAGCTTCGTGTTCCCGTGGGCGACAACACGATGGGGAAATCGAACCAACTCTTATCTTCTCCATCATTCTCCCGCTCAGGCCAATGCTGCACCCTGCCGTGGTTCCTTGCCTCTGCACGGCGGCGGCAGAAATGACCCTTCTATCACTCGCAGCGCTGAATGAGGGAGGACATCCCCGTTGTCCAATAGTTCGGCCCATCGTCGTCAGGTGGGGCACGGACAGAGTGGACTGTAACCTGGAACCCACACCTTCTCTTTCTTCTCCGACCGGAACATCTCAATTTCGTTGCAGTGTCGCGGTATCTCGCCTCTGGACTGACTGATTGGTCCGTCATTATTCCGCCTTGTTGCACAGTTATTTCGATCAGTTATTGCAATACTCAAGACAATCACGAACGAACTAAGACAGTTACCGACCATCTGGGATAGGACCCTAAAGAAAAACACGGACCATCCAAGACAATCGCAAATCATCGACGGTGCCCGGTTTCCGTCAGGGCGGAAGAGCGTAGAAGAGCGTATTACAAGGGATCAACATGACCTACATAGTGATCTTGAAAGACATACACCGGCGCTACGGCGAGCACCTGGGAGTCCTGGGTAAATTTGCCTCTTTTTGCCAACCTGATCGATCGTCGCTAAACTCCACCTAGACGCTATCTGATCATCGAAAGCCTTCTCTTGCCCTGTTACTGTCTCTAAAAATGGCGCCCTCAGTCCTTGCAACATGTTTCTCGGAACTACCCGCAGTAACCGTATCCTACAACTGCTGGAAGACTTGCACTTGCTGAAATCCTACACCACCTCGTCCTCCGAAGGATGCGATACGACGGATGGGGAGCTCCGCGACATGACCTCGGTCTTCTGCATGCGTTTTCCTTATTAGGTTTGGCCATGAAGGGTAGAGCGATATTCTCTAGTCCAGCTGCTCACCTAACATTTTCGTTGTCCAGAACACAACGAGCCCATGGGAGATGAAGTTGAGGAGAATGACAAGACATGTTGTATATTGTATTTGATCATTATCCAAGTTGGAAAGTATGCATACCCCGAGCATACCGGAAGCGTAGCGAAAGTCGAGGTAATGAGTACGGTATGCATTCCCGTCTGCGTATTCCTCAGGCCAAGCATGGAATTACCAACGTATTACTCAGACCGTTCAACATCATCCGGAGGACAAGTCCGACTTCGGCAAACCTTGCCCCGACGGGCCGGATGAACCTTCAAGCTGCATTGCATTCGCCTGCTTCCGGCTACCTCTTACTATTTACCACTACACCATTTCACTCGAACATGTTTGCGCCGTGTTCGTATCCTTTACTGAATCCTTCACTAAACATGTACATTGCGTCTCCCTCCTATCCTAGAAGCTACCGCTATCATTACCAACAGGATCTCGAGCAATATATGCTGCTCTCCTCGGATACGCCAGCGCCGGCCGAGTCTCCTACACCAACGCTCCCACGATCCACACTCGCACACTCGCACGATACACGCCATCACGATGCATGCCCTCACGGTACATGCCCTCGCATTCTTACGCCCGGCCGGCACGCTCTCTCATACCAGTGACCGAGCACGATCGCATCGCTACGCCCTCCACAGCTACGCCTCCCGACCGTCGCAATGTCGTGCTCTCTGTCCAGCTGGGAATACCTCCGAGGGAAGATCTAGGTTCTGCTCCCACGTCTCAGAACTCAGCTGTGACGCCGTGAGAGCATGGTTGAGAGGGCGGAAGAGTGTAGATGATCATTCGGAGGAACATCGCAGAGCATGGCCGGATTACCACAATGAGCCGGGCAGAAGAGTTATGTTGGTAGGCTGATGAGAACGACACCATATACCACCGATCTGTAGATGGACGGCTTCACGCTCTTCAAGTGTCAAGGCATAGATTGAGGAAGAGCATGAATTCCTATCGCAGGACTCGAAATCACGCGAAGCCACTTCACGCGCGATTGTCAAGGGCAGATTGGTAGTTGCTATTGAGGGTGAAGTGCAAGGGAGATCTGATAAGAGCTCAGGTCCGGCGGAAGGTTTGATCCCACCTGCTCTTCGAGCCACAACCAGTACTTATCCGCGTATTCAGGGACCGGATCTTCACATCATCCATCGCCTCAATCCCGCACCATGCGATCCACGCAATCAACTACCCGGCATTCTCGCTGGTCTGACACCAGTCCGCAGTCTCGTCAATCTCGGGAGCGGCATGCGCGACGTCGTCGCCATCCCAGTGCGAGAATACAAGAAGGACGGTCGCATCGTCCGCAGCATTCAGAAAGGCGCTTTCCACTTCGGCAAGACGACAGCCAGCGACGCCGTACTCGGAGAGACACCGGGGTCGATATACTTCTTCGCTCTACTATGCTGTCCCACTGGGACACCGACCGCACCTGGAGCTTCGAGACTTTCGCTACCGCAGAATCGGCTTCAATGTTCCTTGACACGGACCACACAAAAGCCAGGGCCGCGGGCGAAAGCAATGAGGAAGAAGGCGTGGACGGGAAGACGTGAATGGAGCAGGAACCGTTTGACCAGGTGCTGAACTACTGGATGCCGCACTCGGGCGGAGTTTGAATGAGTTGCGCCAGAAAATGAGGAAGGCCAGAGGTTTGGGTGCGAGCCCGCAGAAACATCGTTCAGTCCTACGGATATCCATCGTCAGCAAGAGCGAAAGCAGTGGCTCGGGCGGGTTGACCGATGGAGCAAGCGAGTCAAACAGTCTTGCCCAGTTCGCATGGCAGATGGCCGCTTGCGACTGCCGTGGTCACGGTCGACACGAAGAACGTGACACCGCCCTCTACCTGACCGACCTGGTGTTCAAGCTGACAAGGCTTGGACGATGCTGGATGGGCTGAAGGATCAGGTGAAGGGCGGCCAGAGTCTGTGGCGGAGAACCCCATCACGACTGAAGAGTTCTGCAATGAGCTGAAGGCGCAGGATGTGAAGCTGGCTGAGCCGATTGAGGAGCTGGAAAAGAAGCCGATGAAGCAAGCTGCGCCTGCCGCTATTGCGCCGAACATCCCACGACATGATACTCCGGTCCACGAGCGAGCACCCACACCACAAGAGAATAACAAGCAGAAGGCGTCAGTCAACGCGGGAACGAGACCGGACCAGCCATGCGCGCGAAACACCGGAACACTGTCAAGACGAAGGAATCAGCACCGAGAGGAGTGCGCCCGCTCATGTCCTCCGAGACTGGCCAACGTGCAAACAAAGGCAGAGCGACGTCGTTAGAACCTGGCGCTTGGCGGACGTGTTGGATACCTCTGTCCTCGACTTCGACCCTGCCTCTTGACCATCAGCGGCCGCATTGGAATTTTGAAAAGCGTCGTTGAATCCGCGCCTGTCGTGGACGCCGGCGGGCGTGGCAGGTGCAGCCATCATCGCTTTCGGGCGCAGAATCTCAACTTGTCCGTCGATGGGCGTAGGCAGACCAGGTTGGGCTGAGCAGCATACATGGTCTCTATTAGAGCGAGGAGGGGAAGGAGGACGATAGAGATGATGAGCTTCGAGATCTCTTGGGGACTGAGAATCTTCGAGTTGGCGCATGATGCGGTGCCCAGGCACGACGTTCAGGCAATGGAGCAGCATATTTTGGTTTTCGCCCGGGCTGAAAACTCTCGAGGATGAAGCATTGCGGATAATCCAAATTCAAGAACTTCTTGCCATTACCTGCTCGCCATGCATCAGATTCGCGCCGATGAAGTCACGACGACTGAGATATGCCCGGTTCTCACCCGACGAGGGATCTGGAGGCTTGGATTGTGACGGAACAGACGGGATTTTCAATTCTCACCAATAATGCTGCTCACTACCTTTCAGGTTGCCTTGTTAGCGCGATATGAAGCTACGCATGGGCAAGTGGTATGGGACGAAGGAAGGTGGCATGGAATCATCCCAGCCCTGAAGACAAGGCGCATACAACGACGTGGACAGCCATACTGTAATGCGCCAACTTGACCAACCTCCTCTCACTCATCCATTCAGCAGCGACAAGACAGCGCGAATGATGACGACTTTGAACATCCATGGCCTTTGTCACACCTACACCATCGCAGCACGCCCAGAGCCAAGAAGGTTCTCGGCATCAGCCAGGGCTCCTACAGCGACAAGTTCCTCTCCACTTCGCCGAATACATCACACTTCATCATCATCTTGCAGCCTGGCCAGCGATTCTGCGTTCTCCGCTTCTTCGGCGCCAGACAAGCAGCAACATCTTAGCCGCTCTGTTCTCAATGGGCCAGCCTGCTGCATCCGTGCCATCTTCCTCGATCGAAGCAATGTGGCGACCTTGTGCTACGAGGACCGGCAGTCACAATGCCGTCATTTCACTTGCGTTTCATGAGTGTGTCAGCGAATTTGTCGAAAGATATGCATGTGAAGCACATCACGCAAATCGGCATGCATGCGCTCACCTGTATTTGGCTCAGAGGATCGATCCGAGAACGACGTGCAATCAGTTGTGCAGCTGCCCTTGGGGATCTGTGCAACATCCAATGCTCAAACACGACGCAGGGCCAAAGCGGAGCACATGCAGCTACATGGACCGGATTATCGATCCGCATGCATGCGCCCTGATCAATCTCACGCAAGCGAATGGCGCGTCTCGTGCGAAGTCATCGACAATGCAAGTCTCGGCGTCGTTCGAATGTTTCTCGGCAGAGCTGCCATGTGACGCAAAATCGTCGCACAGAAAATCAATCAATGCATGAGCTTGACGTCTTGACGCACACGCGCCCACGCCAATGTAACAAGGGCGCGCGGCGCGACTCGCGAAGATATCGAGCGTAGGGAAACTGTTGAACGGCTTCTGCTGGGGTTTTGCATGTAGGGACATATTTCCCACCTTCTTCCCAGAACATTCTCCTTCCGCAGCGAAACCTCGATACTCATTCGCTCATGCGGTTCACCTACCTCGAGCCTTCCTCGCGCCTTGTTACATCTCCATCTCTCCCAGAACAGTCATCACGCACTCGGTTCCAGCGAACCACAATGACTTCGATCGACTATCTGCAGGTGCCTACACCTCCTCCATCAACGCATCCCACCAAACCAACGCCTCCTCGCCAGCCGGACGACGAACCCCAAGTTCCGATCGACCTCCGACAAGTTTGGCCCGACACTCAGCGTCAAACCGCCACTCCCGACGAAAACCCACAGAACGAGCACAATCCTCCACAACCCGCCAGTGCCGGCCAGGTTCCTTCTCCGCCAGAAGAGCCAGAACTTCCACCTCCTCAGGTTCAAGAAGTCCTACCACAGGCTCAAGTACGAAACCTCACGTACTCCAAGACCTCGCTCGCAGTCCGCTGACAGTGTTTGAAGCTTCCACCAAGCCACTCGGACAACGAAACCAACCCCCTCGGCCGCCGCGGCGCCGCCAGCACCGCCGCCCACCGAGTCAGCAAGTCGTCCTCCAGCAAGAAGAAGAGCAGCCGAACCTGTCGCACGTGCTCCATGCGCGGGAAAAGTTGCGATGGAGTCAAGCCGCACTGCCGCCGATGCCGGCGTGAGACGTTCGGATGTCTGGGGTACGGTAGTCGTCTTGTTCGCCAGACCGATGGTTCGTCCGACAGCGCTGTTCGGGAAGTGGTACAGGGTTTGGCGCAGTCTCGACTTTGATGAGCAGTGTTGTTGGGTGGGATTTTGGGGTGCGACACATGCGGAGTTTATGGGAGGGTATGGACTCGACTGGTAGAGGTAGATGATGTTGACAAGAATGATGACCGTTGCCTCATTCCCGCATGCTTCAAGTTGGCTGGCTTCTCCACCCCGTCGCACATTGCTCGCGTTGTTGTTGTTTCATCAACCGGCAGGTTACAGACTGCCTCGGGGATCGAGGCTTGTCGCGAAGATATCCTGGCTGGTAGTAAACGGAAGAGCGGACGGAAGAGCGGCGATGGAGGTCATGATTGATCCGGTATCGATTGCATAGGCGGATCGAGAACGTGTACTACATTCTGAATTGCGAAAATACACCATCCATTCCCGGCACTGGTGACTACTATTCGTGCCGTATACTTGACCTTGTAGAAAGCCAAGTGTACTGCCAGTGTGATTGACGCTGCACCTGGCGTAGGATTGTCGGGAGGAGCATAAATTTGTAAGTGAGATTGGTGGGAGAGGAGGAGGGAGAGCGACTGTCATTTCTCGATTTGGACTCTCATGTACGATGATATCAACCAAGTTCTGTTCCCTTTTCCACATCTTCGAAGTCAGAGGCAGTCGAGGGCAAGCCATCGCCGCCGCACACATCTGTCGAGGACCTCCGCGGTTACGTCTCCCAATCACACCGATTTGCGCCGGCAGGATGGTCGTCAATTCGACGAACATTCGACCTCAGGCATCATGCAATGACTCTTCAGCAAGAAGCGTCATCTGTATCCATCTCTCCTCCGCATATCATCCACGACAAAGCCACCCCAGTCCGGCTCCATCTCTCCATTCACACCACCAAAGTGTTCCGACCCGCCGCAATAGCCTCCCAATCCCAACTCACACCCTCATCGCCCCTGTCCATCTTCACCCAGAATTCCTCCAGCAGCTCCCGCGTATGACCCACATTCTTCAACCTGCTCCAGCTCTGGACTTTCCCCAGACCCGCGAGGATGTCTTGTCTCTGCGCGGGCTCCCATGCCGTACATCCGAGGATGAAGAGTGGGAGGAGCATAACCGGTAGCATTTCGAAGGGGACAGAGCAGAAGTTTTGCAGTCCCTCGTCGACCATCGTGGTGAAGAGTGGGGAAGCGCAGGAGGGGTACGCTGTACGGTAGAGGTAGACGAGCATGCAATGGCGGTAGAGGCACGCCACAAGATTCCGGCTGCTGATGGGCAGGAATGGAGACGTCCAGGACTGTAGAGCGCATTCGATGGCCTTGGTCTCCGCAACGATTTCGCTGTCGGTCGAGGAGAATTGCCCAGCCGCGCGTGCTAGACGAGTGCGGTCGCGCAATGCGCGGATGCGAGGTAGATAGTCGAATGTGCCGTCAAGGACGCCGAAGAAGTTTCCGCAGTAACCGAAAGTGAGCGACCAAGAGCGTACGGAGGCGTGGAGGTCGTTCAAAGAAGCGTCGAAGGGGTTGGTGACGGTTGTGAAGGAAGAGCAGCAGTCGGAATAAACGATGAACTCCGCGATGAAGACGTAGGAACGAGGTCGGGAGATTGAAAGAGTCGTCATGTTGATCAGACTTTTCATGCCGTCGAGATGGGTCTGTTGCGATGGAGTTAGTCTTTGGCCAATCTAAAGGCGTCCAAGACGAACCGTACGCGGTGTGTCTTGGAGGAATCGCCGGCACAGACGGTCTGTAAACATAAAACGAGCGCCTGCATGATGTTTGAGTTGCTGGTGGGAGGATTCGATGCATCCAGCGTCGTTTGTATGTCACGTCTCAGCATGCGAATTGCCAGATCATGGTGTATAATCTGTTCGACCACAGATGACGGGTTCGACGCCGGTCCACCAACATTGGTCATCAAATCGCTGGCGCCGAGATAGATCAGTGCGTGCATCAATCCCGGTTGTTGGTTTGGAATAGGATCAAGACAGTCCAAAAAAGGATCGTAGCAGTCGAGCAGGAAGAGGCGTACAGGCAGCGTAGAGCCAGGACTGAATAAGTGCTGGAGGAATAAATGGGATAATGGTCTCTTGGGACGTCCCACCGGGCGCTTTCCAGTTCTTGCGCTTCCCTCACTTGGAATGCCAGGAAGAGCATTTCCTGGGGTGGAGGGCCCGGCCGGATGATCGTTGATATAGTGTACGGGTCCTGGATGTGACATCTGGCAAGGTTGTCATATGCGTGGAGGCCGGACGAGTGCTGAGGGTCATAGTAAAGGAGAAGATTGCTGGTGACTCGGACTGGGCTTTTGGGAGCATGTAGACCTGGTCCATGATACAATGCTGGGCTTGGACCATGCCATTGAAAGCATGCACGAGCGGGACGGATCTCTCAAGCGAGTACGACCATGCGCGGCTGTGGCGGTAATCGTTGATTCCCAGACGTTGAAAGGCCTTCACACTTTCTGCCATCGGTCCACTATTGTGCGGAGAACCTTGGGCCCCTCGCATACAGATCCAGCACAGTCGCATATCTGTGTACTACCTTGTTGTCCGAACCGGCTTATAGTTTCCAGGTGCCGCAAGGCTAGCGCTCCCTGACATCGCGGGTGTCTGTCGACAAGTGAGAGCACAAAGGACCTCTTCCAGCGCCGAGGACCGCTAGCCACGACCGGCGTTGCTGTTCCATATCCAGCAACGCAGAATGTACACTCACAGATTGCTCAGCACCGGAACGCACCACTTGGTTCGATTTACCTCCGTGGGGCCGCGCAAAGACCTCCAGGGCCTGGTGGACTGGAGTTGCACTCCGAGCGGCACAACGGCGGCAAAGCAACGAGCACAGCATGTGCAAAGAAAGGTGTTTGTGAATTCAAGGAAAGGTGCCGACTCTTCCTGGCGAATGAAAGTCCACGGATTATGAGACGACTCCCCACACCACCCGCATATGCATGTGAAAGCATCCGACTAGATTCGGTGTATGCATTGTGGAGAATGCGTTGTGCATCCACGGAGGACGAGGTCCCGCAGTTCTGTCAGCTCGTCCGGATGTGGGGGTCCTCCTTGATGGTCTCCACCTCGAGAGCTGTCCTGCGCGACACAGTGCGTCCGGCATGGAAGAAGGCTGTATCGAGATGAGGTCAATGCAACATCTGCCAGTGAATTTGCGATCATGCTGCAGCAGCAAGTCATGGTATCACGAGCATCCTGCTGTCTCAAACGCGCGACGTTGAAGATATTGGACGACGAGGCGTCGGACTCGGCTGAGGTACATCGTCTTGGGCGGCGATGTCGTGAGCGATGCCTTCGAGGCGGCGGACTGAGATCGGGTATTCGTCTCGGAGGTCTACATTGATACTTCGCAAAAAAGGCCCATCGTACGGTCGCAGGTCAGGTCGACTTCCAAGGTCCGGCGGTTGATGGTATCACGGCTGAATCGCTGGCGGAAGCTCGATCTTGGCGACAGCCGGCTTGTGGATGTCGGGAGTGGAGGGAATGTGACAGTGCGGGTTTTGCAGTTCTTGAAGGATTCGAAGCAGGAGGGAGGGTATGATTACTATGTCCTGGAGTGTTGGTTATGTCAGTGAGATCCATATATCGGTGTTGCCAACTCTTGTAACTTAATTCTTGTCTGCTCCTACTTCAGACATAGCTTCGGCACGTGGTAACTCGTCGAACTGCCATGTTCCTCCTCCGCTCCGCCCACGTCGACATCTTCGCCGATCCCCAATCAAAACCCCAGGTCAACAAGCTACCCAAGTCACGCCACAGAACCCAGGTCAGCACGCCACCCGCAATCCTTGTGTGCTTCGTCGAGCATGATTCAATACCAATTGACACCAAAGCAACCAATTCTGCTACCTCCACTGACTGCCATGTTTGATCCAGCGTGCTCTGATGTTTGGTGCGACTTGGTCCATGATGGCCGCGTTGAATCCAGCGTGCTCCGGTATAAGGGTCTGGAAAGTGGTGATGACCACGTCGTACTTCTTCAACTCAGTTCAACTCCGCGCTGGACTTGGTGCGACTCGGGTCATGATGAACGAGTACTTCCAGAGCGTGACTCCGGGTGGCTTTAGACTTGATCTCATTCTCTGTCTCCCACTGCTTGATCGATGCGAGAGGAGCGACCATCTTTGGCGATGATTTTGCCAGGGAGCCCCACGGCCTCGTTCACTCCGAAGTTTGACCATGACGAAAAAGTGGTGATGAACACGTCGTACTTCTTCGACACAGCAGCGCTGGACTTGGTGCGACTTGGTCCATGGACGAGTACCTTCACAGCGTGGCTGTGGCGCCGAATGACTTTGGATTTGATCTCCGCCTGCTTGATCAATGCGAGAGGAGCGACCACAAGTGTACCTTTGCCGGTCTCTTTGCCAGGCAGCCTCTACTTTTTGTGCTCTGGCTTCGCATCTGGCGCCGGGCGTGGGTTCGTCAGAATCGAGAATTGGATGTCTGGTGCGGACAGCGCCGTCATTCGGAGACCCCACGGTAAGCAGGCAAGAGCAAGACCAGATTGAAGGATGAAATGCGCTCGTTTGTGATCTGGGGCGGTATTTGTCTGAAGCAGCCGCCAAGTCCAGCGAGGATGTCTCCTTCGATGTCCGAAGATGACAATAATGCTGTCGATAGAAAGGCGGAGACCAATGAAGCGAACATAGCCTTCGCACTGCCATGATCATCAAAGGTGTTGGAGGGATCAATGTCGAACAAGTCGCCGGGATCTTCGATTTTGACCCAGTCCAGTAACCCTCTGCCATGGGCGATGGGGCTCACCCTGCGTTTTGCCACCCACAGGCCCTGTTCACCGACGACGACATGCCGCCCCAGGCAGTCGCCGCTCATCAGCGGCACGAGAGATCCACGAAGTAAGAAGCTCTCCTTGACTATGCCGATGAGAAGAATTCCAGGCATTCAGAAGAGGTTGACATGGCCGAGTGAAGTTGACGTCCGAGTAGGATTGCCAAAAAGGCCGCCATCAATAGATGATTCGCAAGGCGACATGCTGCAGACGGCAGGGGTGGCAGACGGCGAGCGAAGAGTGATCCGGAGAGTGATCCGGAGAGTGCTCCAAATAAGGTGAGAGCCGTGGGCAAAACGAAGCTGTATCGGGCAGGACGCAGTGAGGATTGAAAGTGCCTGACAGTCATTGTGACATCTGTGGTGGCGGCGTCGTCTCCGCACGCACGGATGCACTGTTTGATCATCCGGCTGACGGTTGAAAGACGAATCGAGACCGAGATCAGTCCTCTCCGCGTTGCCTGGAATATTGGCCGACCAACGTAGAAACCTCCTCGCACCAATTTGGCACAGCACATGAATGCAGATGAGCAGGGTAGTCTCGAGGACGGCACTGCGTGGACTGGATGGAGCGGCGGCTCGCATCTCAGCTTGACCGATGGGCTCAATTCCATGCGGCTGAACAATCCGAGCGATGGATTCGACGACGGAGAGGATACTGGTGCCGTGACAGAGGACAAGATGGTCGAATGAATTGGGCCAAATGTAAGCTGGCAGCGAGAAGAACCAGGGCGAGCACTCGCGATGATAATTTTGGCCCGCTCTCTTGTCTTAGTCCTACCATAAGAGATCTCCTTTGAAATGCACTCTGTCATATTCCGTGGAGTCGTTACCGTTGTCCAGATTTTCGAGGCCCGAGACGAGCCGACCTGACGCCTTGATACTCGGGTTTCTCTTCTGCTGACTGAATTGGGGCAGATCGATGCTGAGCAGTGCAGGCGGAGGGGAACGATGGGAGGTCGTCATAGGCCAGGAAAGAGTTCACACGTGTGGATTGCGGTGGACGTCGGAGCGGATGGCATAGTGTCGAATCTGCGAGGCAGTGTTGGCGGCGCTTCGCACGACGGCGAATCAGGAAAATGATGTTCTTGTCGTGCCGCTGGAGGTAGACATAGTTCTCAACATGAGACTGGGAAGAGAAATGACCACGGGACATACCGCATCTCCCCGCAGCTTTCACGCTGGGATTGTCGGAGAAGTGACAGAGGTGCTGGGTTCCGGCTCCGGCAATTCTCTGGCATATGATCGCCCATCTGGGTGCAATAATCCAGAAGCTTCCTTTCTGCCTTGTTCTTGTTGCTGTCATCATTGATGGAATTGGTGTCGGTTTTCTTCTTCAAGCGGGCACTGCGTTGCTGCACGAGATTGTCCTCGGTAAGCAGCTGTGCTTTGAGGTTTGAAGGAATCTGCTGGGAGTCGAAGTCTCGTCCTGGATGCGGGAATGATGCTCGTTGAAGTTCTCGTAATCGCTACCAAGTGACGTGAACAATTGTGCGCTCCGGTCCAGGTGATGATGAGTTGAGCTGAGAGCGCCCTCTCTCTTGCCTTTGGCGATGTGAAGTCTCAAATTCTGGACGGGCGAGTTAGCAGGAGCGATGAGCTGATGATTACTGACGAACCGCCGATGATCATTTCCGGTGGCTTCGAGTGGGCCACGTCGACAAGCTGCGTTGCCATTTGGTACCGGGAGATGGAAGATGTTGTCAGGCTTCTCGTCAGCTCCTCGGCCTTGGCCAGAAACTCGCTCATGCTTGAGCATTTCCAGAGACGGAGATCACTTCCGGACGTTTTGGCGGCGTGGAGAAGAGCGGCGCAATCGACAGAGTCTTCCCGAATCGTCCCATGCATAACCTGTAGCGCCGACTTGGCGACGGACTGAATGCTGACCGGGTTTATATTGAAGCACATCACGCTTTCGTTGACAGTGGGCTCTTGCAGAAGGCGAAGGACGTTCGCGCCGAAGGTGAACGACACTCTGGCCGAAGTGTCGAGCGGGATCGAGTATCAGAAGTCTCACCCTGCTGAGCTCCGTTTGCAGGGAGCAGAATCCCATCGTCGAGAATAAGCGCTGAACCGCTATCAACCGCTATCCAGAGCATTTGTCTTCTTTTGGTCTTCACGAAACACTCCAGAATGCAGCCAAAGGCAGACCAGATCCTTGCCGAGTTGGCAGATGGATAGAGAAAAGCAGTGGTGGATATCGAGCGTGCAGATGGAGTTCGAGGAAATGTGAGCCAGTCCGCAGGGGATGCCGTCTCCCTGTGTTCGTGTGAGGACTCTGTCGAGGCGTAGTATTCGGCACAGTGCCGCGAGACGATCGAGTACCTTTAATGGAGGAGGCTGTTCCCAGTCTCAGCGTAATGAAGACAACCGCAGCAGCAGAGCAGGTGCTGCAAGCACGAAAGAGCTCGGGTCTGATGTTTCAACTCACCATTAGATACTCCTGGATGGGGAACCTTCTCCGACCTCCCCCGAACAGCTATGCTGCCCTGAAATGAATAACATGGTTGCTCTCCTATCCCGCCATCGACTCCTTGGACCGCAAAATGATCGTCCGCAAGACTTGCGCATAGACCGACTGCCTCGCTCAATGCTGCACTACACCCGACTGTGCCCTTGATCTCTCCCGTTCCTTCTCCTGCTCCTTCCTGTTCGCCGTTGTGGTCGAGACGGCTTGGTCGACGTCAGCTTCGGTGTCTCAATGGTTGCGAGCAGCTTCAACAGCGCATCAATGTGAGTATGATTGAGTCGTTGCAAGGAAAGTTGTACCGAATCACGACGTGAGGGAAGTCATCGCCGAGTTTGGGCGTCGAGCAGCCACAAGCTGAGTAATCAGAGCTTGTCGGTGCCGCTCTGTTACCGTCAAGCTGAGTAATCAGACCTTGTCGGTGCCACAACGACACCGACAAGCTGAGTAATCAGATCTTGTCGGTGCCGCTCTGTCACCGACAAGCTGAGTAATCAGGCCTTGTCGGTGCCAAAACGACACCGACAAGCCTCGATCGAGCAGGGACGGGGTGGCTGGAGACCTCCCAAGTCATCCGTGCGACCTCGCCAACTTGACATGACATCGCAGGACTCAAGGGAAAAGTCCCTCGCAAGCTGACTTTGTTTGCATGGTGAAGACGAGTGATATATTTGGCTGTTCTACTCGCGATCTGTAAATTCCGGGCCATGGCTTATTGGCGTGCTGATTGTGGTTCCACCGTGCCTGATTCGACACGTGCACATGGAAACGAGCACTGAGCACAATGCGGCAAAGACGGTTGGTTGCCATGATTGTCGTGCGTACGTCAATTCCTCAAAGTTGCCCGAGATCTTTGTCATGGCTCCTTTCCTGGAGAGGGACTGTCAATTCTCGAATCGGGAATCTCGTTTGGACAGCCGGAGTTTGCGGATCACGAGCCGGTGCTCTTTATTCAAGTGCTTGAAGCAGCATATGTAACATGACTGACAGCGCAGCACCGAAGTCCATGGAAGAATCTCATTCGCGTGCCCAGAACAGTATGTACTACCTGCGTTGCTTGAGGGACATAACATGCGCGTTCCAAGAGTTGGAACGTTGCAAGAATCGCGGCCTCAGACAAAGCAAAGCGGCTCATCGCCTCGCACTTCGTCTCGAACAGCCTTTCAAGCACGTAATATCTGTTATCAAGGAACAAGAAGAAGGCAAAAGTTGTCGCCGCACAGCAAAGAGCGCTTGACTTTTGTAGTGCTGCAAGATACACTTTTGTACCGTCACTCCGACCACTCCGAAACATCGAGGAGTGGGAGTACAATTGCTAGGAAGATTTGCCATCAGTACCCGGTCATCCAAGACGTCGCTACGAAACAGACCTGCGGAGGTTCGTCCTCCAGGCTAAATCCACTCATGCGCCCGGGATGGAATTGGTCGGTGAGGCCTTGGGCTTGTCGGTGTCTTGGGTCGGTGTCTTGGGCTTGTCGGTGCTGATATGGCACCGACAAGCTCTGCCATGCATGATTTGATTGAACCAATTTGACGCTCCCCTTCAATGTCGGGAGTTACTTCTCCCCATCGAAAGCTACCCTACCTATCCGTGATCACATCTTCACTTTCGCACCGCACAACTTCACCTTCCCGCTGTCCCTCGAAATGTGAAACGTATTGTAACATGCTCACCTTCACCTCCTATGGCCCGTACACGACAAGCGCCCTCCACCCGCAGCGCGCGGTCTCGATACCAGCACCAAGACGATCCCAAGAATCTCGTACAACACATTGAAGATCTGCTGCTTGCCCGAACCCTCGACCGACCGCTCGCTCTCTACCGCACCCTCTGGCAGTCTCTCGAGACCGGTCTCGATACATCCGACATCAACAACAAATACCCTCGCAATGGCGACAACGTCCACTCCCACCTACTGGCCGCTTGCATCTTGAGATTGCCCAAGAAGGCGCAGGTCCACGCGAAGATTATGTCCAAGGGTGAGACATGGAACTTGGACGTGTTGGACGTGTATGCCATATTCGGCGACGGCGTTTACAATAGCACTACTGGCCTGCATGCACTCCGCGTACTGGCGCAGCATAAAGCGGTTGGATTTCCGGCTGCAATAGCTGAGATTCGAAGATGGGCGAGCATCAGGCAGAGGGGAGAGCTTGGCCACTCGCGGTTGGACAGAAAGGCCACCTTCACTCCTTGGGACATACAGCGTGCGATTGAGAATGTTTGTGAGGGGCAAGGCGGTGAACACTGCCAGCTTTGCACAAGCAGTTTTACTCGATGGGCACCTGGAAGGAGGAAGAAGCATGGAGGTGATGAAGAGGAAAATCACGGACAACATCAAGATGCGACAGATCACGGGCAGGGTACAGATGGGCCAGATCTCGGACAGAGTAGAGATGCACCAGATCTTGGACATGGTGAAGATGCGCCAGATCTTGGACATGGTGGGGATGCACCAGATCTTGGACATGGTGGGGACGCACCAGACCTTGGACATGGTGAAGCTGCGCCAGATCTTGAACATAATGAAGATGCGCCGATTCATGGACAAGATGATGGAGGTGCAGAAGACATCGAGGAATTTGAGGAGCCAATCGAAAAAGGACGGCCGGCTCAAGATCTCCCCAAAGACTGCGACGCACCTACATCTTCACCTGTGAGGTTCGACTTTGACGACGGCGACAGCGACAACGACGATCCGCTCTTCAATGGATACGGCTTGGACTTGAACTGCATCTCCACGCCAAGCCCAGATGCAAATCCGAATCCGAATCCGAGTCGTTTCCGGCGGCAAGCATCAAGTGCCTTCTTCCCTTCATCTTTGGCTTCACTTCCACACCACAACCATTACCGTCCTCCTTGCACCATCCGCTCCACAATGGATGATCACCGAACTGGGAACAAGCGTCCGCGTCGCGATGTCGAACCTGCCGACACCGACGCACCAACCGTCGACGTCCGAGCCATTCTTGCCGCCTTCCTCCCCGATTCCACCCGCGCTCCACATGGATTCATCGGTCGCAATCACGACGGAACCTTCATCTACATCCTAAATCCTACGACGCCATCATCCTCCAACCCCACCGAACCCACCGACTCATGGGCGCTGCTTGTCCGCCGGCCCGAAACCGCCGAACCGGTTGTCTACGCTACTACCGTTGCATTCGCGGAGGCAGCTTTCGACTGCGTACAAATGGAGTGGCCCACGGACTTCCCCAGGCGCGATTTCACCTCAACCCTCTTCGAAGATGTGCTGTCCGTCGAACATTCGCAATCGTCACAGATCGTCGCCTGCGTCCTCGGCATTTTGATCGTCTTCGATGCCAAGATCCCGCCATTTCCACTATCCCTTTCACTCGACTTGTGGGCAACGCTTTTCTCGATGTACACTACCAGCAGCAAGAGAAGTTCTTTGGCCGACCTTCTCGATCTCCTGGTCCACACGTCAGGCCCCGGCACCGGCCTTCATACCACTGCGGCGTATCGCGATTGCGACTTCCACAGTCGGAAGTTGAAGATGCTGGGAGGCTGCTACGAGAACTCCAGGCTTTGCTACCTAGTTGCGTCCGCGTCGCTGAAGATTCTGGAGAACAGCAACGAAACCAATGTGACCGATCATGTTCGTACGAGGGAGGATCTTGCCCAGAGCGAGGAGCGTGTCGATCGATTGAAGGCGAGGCAGAGGACGGCGGACAAGCT
>AFIY01000253.1:0-13868 GCA_000223825.2 Zymoseptoria passerinii SP63 | reverse complement strand
GAGTTCCGGGTCGATCTTAAGTCCGGAGCGACGAGATTTTTAGGTAGTTAGATTTTAAGGGACGGCTAAGGAGTAGTAGTAGATATAGGAGGGAAGGTAGACGAGAAACTATAGCGGTTATATATATAGAAAAGGCAACTACTATAATATAATCTAAACAATCGAGGTAGTCCTTCTAAGCTTAGAATAACGGTAGAACTAAAGGTCGTCCGGAAAAGAGGAGCGAGTCGGCGTAGAGCTACGATAGATATAGAAAGGCTTTTACCGATTCGATAGTACGGACTAGAGCGAGGTTAGTCGGTACCGCGGTCTACTATCGCGGGCTCCTTTTAGTAGCGGTCTCTCGGGCTTGGGATAGGTTGGGGTTTTCTCCGTCTATAGCATAGGGAATAGTACCTATAAGGGCTGGTTTTCGTATAGTAACGAAATAGTAAAACTAAAAACAATTTCGTAAGCTAAGCGTTCTTAGCTACTATTTAGTATAGGATCGTATTCATGCTTAATTTGTGTGCTATCTGAGTGTGAAGGAAACTAAGGTAAGCGGCAGTTACCTGACCGTGACTAAGCCGTTCCGTAACAATGAATGACGCGCCAAGCAGAAATCGCGAATCTCACACGTCCTTGGAAGTCCGAAAGTACACCTTCTTCCGCACCAACATTACGACCGACGAAATGTCTTCCGATACGTCTCCTCGCGGCCCTTTGATCGTCTTCGAAGGCCTCGATCGCTCAGGCAAGAGCACTCAATGTACACGCCTGGTTGATCATCTCCGCTCTCAAGGCAAAGAAGTCTTCCACCAGCGCTTTCCCGACCGGACGACCGTGATCGGGCAGATGATCAATAGCTACCTCAGCGGCACATCATCACAGGAGGACCACGCGATTCACCTCTTGTTCTCAGCAAATCGTTGGGAGGTTTCCGAATCGATCAAACAGCACATTGAAAGGGGAACTGCAGTGGTTGTGGATCGATACTACTATTCGGGCTGTGTCTACTCTGCGGCCAAGCAGAATCCTTCCATGAACCTCGCATGGTGTCGGCATCCTGAGATTGGCTTGCCACGTCCGGACTTGTGCTTATTCCTGGACATTGCCGCCGAGGAGGCTGCTAAGCGAGGCGGGTATGGCACAGAACGGTACGAGAAACAGGAGCTTCAAGATCGAGTGCGAGACTTGTTCGCCGAGTTGAGGAGCCACTCGGATGAGGCGGAAGACATGATCGTGATTGATGCTGGTCAAGATGTTGAGACTGTTGAGCAGAGCATTCATGATGCAGTACGAGGACGGCTCGAAGGTGAGCACACCATTGGTCCGTTGAGGTACATTCGACCGTGGTGAAGACCGCAGGATCGGAGAAACGACAACTTCGAGCAACGAATCTATGGCGTACTATGCCGTGACCTCCATTGTCGAAGAAATCAGGTCATAGGAATTTGATTCGCAGCCTCTGACCGTGATCGGCGCTCGTCTCTGGAATCAGCTGGCCACAGTGCCTTTATATCCGGAGAATTCGCCGACATCCTCTTTGAGAATCTGTGGAAGCTCATCTTCGAGATATGAGCTCTTCCAGTCTTTCTCCCGTGGCTGCCATCCCAACTGCCGCAGTCGGTTTGCGCGACTCCTGCTGTTCAACCCAATGACGGCACCCGTGAAATCTCCAAACACTTCACTCCACAAGCTCTGGTCAAGTTCCTTCGGTTCGGGATTCTCAATCTTGCCTGCTTTGTGGAGACCTTCGCCGATGGCTTTTGCGACATCGTACCATGACGGTTCGTTGTCTCCCGTGGACTCACAGAAGTTAGTACGGGTTGTCGAGCAGCGTCGACGGAGACGACGTCTCCATATGATGCAATAGCACGATGTATGCGCGAGCTAGGTCCAGCACATGGATGTTCGACTCAACACCGAGTCCTTTACCAACATGAGCTGCGAACCCATGCTTGAGAGCGAAACGTGTGAGGGTGGGAATCTGAATGGTCAGGCGGCCGTGATCTGGCTTGACTGGAAGGCGTTAGCGTGCCATTGGGAGGTATGTTGACAGTCTAACATACAGCCAAAGATCAACGGTGGAATCATGATTGCCATCTTGGCCTTGTCTCCAAGTTCCTTCTGACATTTGACAATGGCAAGATCAATCTCACGGTGTGGAGCGTCGTCTTTTACGGAGTCGACAGCCGCGCGTTGGTCATCATAATAGATTTTGTCGCTCTTGTACGCATTGAGAGCCCCGTCGTCGAGAACGCTGGTGCCGGAAGTGTGTATGAAGATAGTCATGAGATTTTTGGACGCCCGCTGTCGGAGCCCATCCAAGACCGCCTCAACACTGGGGAGGTGATCGGCCGTCGCAGTGTGGATGATGATGTCGTTTCGAGCAGTATGCTTCGAGATAAGTTGCTTGTCGTTCAAATCGGCGTAGACTGCGGATGCTCCAGACTTCTCGATCTGCTCGCCGTGTTCCTTTCGCCGCACAAGGCCAGTGACCGAGTAGCCTTCGGCGATGAGCAGGTCCAGGACATTCCAGCCTATGAAGCCTGGTCCGATGATGAATACTGAGTTACCGTAAGACATTGTTGTGAGTGTGTCTTGACTTGACAGATTCGAGTGGTATTGTGACTGTCAAGAGGAGGAACGGGAAGCTCTCGAGGGGCAGACCTATGGATTGATGAGCATGGCGATGATCCGCTTTCTCGAGTGGGGCATCACGCATAGGTAAGGTAGCATGTCGCCCATCCTTTCGGCACGACCAGAAGTGACGATTCGTTATCGAATCCACGCGAGACGTCCATCTCTTCAACCCTATGGATAGCAACTGTGACCTCTCCACACTGCGTCGTGGTGGACAATGCCCTGCCTGCGCGTGAGTCGCGATGTGCCATCCACTTCGGACGGTTTGCTTTGATATCTCTCTTATTATTACTGAGACGGAGTACTAGTAGTCGAACCAGGTTGCAAGGGCACGTGACGTTGACGCCAACACCCGGCCCGAACCGAGCGCCGGACGACCATACCTTACCCTATTCATTCATCGCGAAGCTGTTCAAGCGGAAAGAGAAGCGACCGCACTGCAAAACCTCATTCCGACCGGATACCAGCGGAGCGGAGTGCTACACCATCGTCGAGACTCCGCCGCGCCCGTCGCTACCATCGTGCCATCACATCCCGCGCCGGACCGATCTTTGCGAAACCGACGTCGCGTCACGTGTACAGCTACACATCCCCCTTCAACAGCTTCAAATCGACCGCCGCAGCAGATGCCAAACTCCATTGTCGGGCCTGCGACGCTGAGATAGCCCAGGTGGGTGAAAGAGTATGGCATTCCAGCCGACGGGCGGACTGGGCAATGGTGGAGGCCCGGGCCAGGTCGAGCAGCATGGACCACAGGGGACCGAATACACGCTGCAAGGTTTGTTGCCCGCAAAAGAGGCTGGAGGACGAAGATACTGACTCGATGCAGGCGTGATGCGTTTCCTCCAAATCGAATGGCATAGTCACGAACGAGCACGAAATTCATGGGACATTGAGCGGGCAGAGATGAAGGCCAGGATCGCGAAACAGGAAGGAGAGTGTCGCCAGGCAAAACGAATTAATGAACAGTTGGAACGACAGGTGCGTATGCTGGAGCTTGCATTGAAGAACGAGCGTGCCAAAGCGAAGGGGGTGCAAGGAGGGCCGAATGGTGTCATTCCAGAGGACAACAACACCACGAATGGCGAGAAACAGACCAAACCTGCCATTCGTCCACACAACTCCTTCCTGGAAACAGCGGACCTGCAAGAGCCCAGTGAGAAAGAGCGGGAACAATACCTGGACAACACGACCAAATACCTCAAGAACTGCATGAAGGAAATACAGTACCTTTTAACCCCTCCTCAGCATCCTCCGCCACCACACATGCTGCCCAATGGAAGCTTTGCTGGCTTGCCGGACGCTCCTCTACCGATGGAAGATATGTATGTTCGTCAGCAGAGGAACTCTCGCGGCTCGGGTCAGGTGCTTCCTCAACCATCGGCAATGCCAAACCATCAGCCTCCGCCTGTACCAAACAGTCTCCCGCAGATCTCAAGGCAACAGCAGGAGGAGTTGGGGCAGACCTTGGGATATCCGGAATATACCAATGCCAACCAACAACCGTCGAACATTCTCCAGCATGGTCAGCAATCCTCCGAGACATATGAAGAACAAGTCGAAAACATCACGCATACTTACGACAACCGCGGGCGCCCGATACTCGAGCCAGGCAATCAGAAACTGCCTCGCCAGCAACAAAACGATTCCGATACTTGGCAGTTTGACGAAGAGCCTCCTCCACCTCCAGATAACCCGCCTCCTGACGTTCCGCCGCCCAGACGACCGGATACCGATCTGTTTCCCAGCGCTGCCAGCGCATCTCATCTTCCCGCAAAATCTCCTCCACGAAATGGTCCTTCACCGCACGGCCGGAGAAAGAGCTCGCTTGGTTCACAGGGCATGGAACGGCGGCGGAGCTCTCAGGGAAGCAAGAGCAGAACCAATGACGGTGTTGAGGACGCAGTTACGAACGACCCAAATCTGTTCAAAGTCAAGTTTGCGCTGCGCGGTCATCTTGATGTGGTTCGCAGTGTGATCTTCAGCGGTGGCGGCAGCCCGAGTGAACCAGAAGTCTGCACAGCTGGCGACGATGGTACCATCAAACGATGGATAATACCCGCGACATACCAGAACTACAATCCGAGCAACAACAGCGCAGACCTGGACATTCCGGCATGTTTTACGCATAGAGGGCATGAAGGCGTTGTGACCTGTCTGGCTGCCTGTCCGGCTAGTACCGGATTCAGCACCGGAGGACGAGCGAATGGCGATGGATGGATCTTCTCTGGGGGGCAAGACTGTACTGTCCGTGTCTGGGAAAGAGGTCGTGTCGATCCGAAGGCCACCCTCGAAGGTCACACTGATGCCGTGTGGGCCATCTGCGTTCTTCCTGCATCCGTCGGGGTGGTGTTTGGAAAGCAAAGCAGCAACTTTGGTGGTCCCGACCGAGTGCTCCTTGTTTCTGGCTCCGCTGATGGTACTGTCAAAGTATGGGCCATCAGTGCACCACCGCAGAGCTCATCGCCTTCGAGTGGAAGCCGTCGTGGCGTCGGTGGCAGTCGACGGCACAGCGTCACAAGCGGAAGCAACTTCCCGTCGAGTCCACAGCCCAGCTTCGCCAGCAGTACGCCATTCAGCTCCACACTCGTTCACTCCATCGAGCGGCCCGAAGGCTCGACCGCTAGTCCGACAAGCATATGTCCGCTCTCCCCGTCGGGCGAAACCTTTGTCGTCAGCTACTCGGATTCGTCAGTATTCGTTTTCGATACGAGGATCGGCGAACAGGTCGTCGCAATGGCGAGCAACGAGACCTATGACGGAACGATGAATACTAGCATCAACGCCGTTGTTGCAACTAGCCTTGGCCTCGAAGGGTCTGGCACGAGCGGCATTGACGCAGCGAGAGGTCTTGAGGCTGATGAAGTTGGTGGCGGAGCTACCGGGGGCCGAGCAGGCTTGGAAGGCATTGTCATTACTGGGCACGAAGATCGCTATGTCCGATTCTTCGATGCAAACAGCGGTAAGTACCGATGTGTTGGCTGATTCTTGTCCGCGACTGACTCGACCTCAGGACAAGGGACCTATTCCATGCTGGCCCACACCAGTTCTATCTCTGCTCTGTGCCTATCAAAGGACGGTCGGGAGCTTGTTTCGGGAGGTCACGATGCAGGAATTCGAGTCTGGAGCATGGAGAAGCGGGCGTGCACGCAAGAAGTCAACGCCCACAGAAAGAGTCGAGGTGAGGGTGTGACCTCTATTGCGTGGAGCCAGGACGGAAGGCTCCTCGTGAGCGTAGCCGGCGACGGCGTAGCGAAAGTAATGTCGAGAATCTGAGGCCCAACACAGCACGGGACTTCTGGTCTCGGGGACCGCGCACTCGATACGAACTACCTTGCCAGGCCACTTCGTCACAGAGCCCCTTGGTGGTAAGGAATTCTGTTTGGACCTCTGCTTTGCTGAGAGTAGTGCTGTCAGATGGATGCTCATTCGTGTAAATATACAGCAATCGCATCACATTTCTCGGCGAGTCTCGAGAGGACGAGTACACTGACGATTCACCTCGGATCGTGCTTTATGTGCCAGCGAACGCAGTTCTCGATGCCTGAACGTCTATACATCGCACGTCTCAGCAGTTCGTGTCGAGTTGAGCTTCTTGCCTGATTACCAGACCGCCCATTTTCAGATTCGTCATCACCCTCTTCAGGATCATCGATCCAGCAAGAAGGCGTTCACACTTTGCAACGTCGCTCTGCTGGGAGATGCGTCCGGCATGGAGACCATGATCCAACTAAGTCGCCGCTTGATGATGGACTTGCTCAGATCGTGAGAAGCATCCGTGCTGGGCATGACATGGCCATCTCCGTCGAACGCTCGACAGAGTAGAGCCAAAGCGATTCCAACTGCAAAGTCTTTGCCCGTATCACAGGTCACAAGGATCCTGCTCGTCGGTTTAATGAGGGGTATCATCTTCTTGAGCTTTGGAAGTTCATGCCGTAGCTGTCGACTGCCAACCTTGCCTGCCGCGCATAGAAGGTCGAAGTGCCGCACTGCATCGTCACTGTCCGCCCTCAAATTGGCGCAATGCTCGGGCTTCGACGTGCAGGAGATGACGAGGTCAAAGGCGGCACGAACGGTGTCAGATATGTGATTGTCTCCAATGTGGAGGACGCTCGTTGGTCTGATCAAAGTTTCGTCTCGACGTGCCACATCAGAGCGGGAATCTTTCACGAGAATTGCAATGATTGCAGGAAGTTCGTCTTCTGGAGTCTGTTGGAGCAATTCGTGATGCATCCAAAACATCGCAGCGTCAAGACCGAGAGACCAGCTTTCAGGATCGTCCGCCGCTCCTTGGACATAGTCGGATGTTGATGAAGTCTGATTGCTCGTCTGATTCGAAGCCGTGCAAAGTATCAGGAGGTTGCTATCGGACGCTTGCCTCGCGTCGGATGGAAGCTGGTCGCTGGGTCGCTGCCAGATAATCTGCATCGGCTTGTCTTGCAGCCTGGACCGCAACCCCGTCAGATCCAACCTCAGGCCCTGCACGTCGCGCAGACAAGTTTCGAGTCTCAGCTCCATCTGTGCGTGCTCTGATTCGGAGACGACGTCCGTTGGTGTCTGCAAATGGTGGTACTCGGGCTGGTCAGGGAACAGCAAACGATTGAGTGTGGAGGTCCAGATTGGCACAGTCTTGGACAACGCATCTGGCATGCTCTTTCCTCTCCGAGTGGAGTCGACGATGATGCAGCTAGAAGGCCAGTTTAGTGAGATAGAGATCCATCGCCGGCGCCGATGATGATTACCCTCCATGTTGTCCTACGACATCGAGCACTTGCAGATTCAATCGCCGGAGACTGAACATCCATTGCCCGAAGTGTCCATCAGTGGATTTGAAGTATGCACTCCCCACTTTACGGTGCGGAGGGATGTACCAGCTGCCGCATCGTTCATTTGCAACCAGAGGAAGCTGATATGCATCAGCGACCTTTTCCACAAATGAAGAATCTGCCCTGATCGAGTATAGGCGGTTCTTGATGGTCAAATTTGAGCGTTTCAGGTCGCCAAGTACAGTCTTCAATGATGTCGCGGCTGCTGGAAATATGAGATCGGCCTCCTGTAGTGGTGGTGCCATGGGTATGGTTCGAGAACTGAGGTTGAAGAGTTGAAGAGAAGAGGTGTGAATGGACTTGGCGTCACGTGAAAGCCAATCATAAAAGAAGGTGCGCGATGAATGAAGATCGCTGAGTTCAACACAAACTCCCCGGTGCTCGCCACAATACACCTCGTGTGCAGCCAAGTGTAGCATCAAGGTCATAGTTCCGACTTTGCTCATCTGTCTGCAGCCGTCGCAACAGTTGTAAAGATCGACGCCGTAGTGCTCCGTTCTACTTTCAGACCTGTCGCTATGCCCACATTCAATTGCCGTCTGCAGACTCTGGAACCTCTTTGCAATCTCTCGAGTGAAATCTTCTCTTGTATCACGCTCGGACTCTTTCTCTCAGGCACCCGCACCCTTTAGGAGCTCCCTCTGCAGCGTCTCCAGCTCACCAATGTTTGCTTTGTCTGGCCCAGCTCGTTCGAAGTCCAAACCTTGCTTCACCCATTCGGCGGCCTCGTCCGTCCTTCCCATCTCCTTCAAGCACTGCCCTCTTCGCCACCATGCCTTGACGTTGCCGACCTTCTTCATCTCCACGGCTATCTCTGCGTCCACTGCGGCCTCTGCCCACGACTTCTGTGCCATCAAAGTTTGCGCCCGATTGCCGTACAATGTGCTGAGCTCTTCACGCACAAGCCCGCTCGCCTCCCATGCGGGTCTTTCTGCCGCCATTTTGATCGCCATGTCGTACATTTGTAGGGCTTCGGAATATGATGCTTTCTTGTACAGCTTGTTGCCCTCATCTTTCAGTTTCGTGATCTGAGCGCCACGCTGCGGGTTGACAGGCATCGGACTGGACACCAAAAGGCATGAAGGTTAGCAATGCTTCGACAGAAACGAACGATGTAGACGATGAGCCAGGCGCAGGCGGGAGGCCTTGAGGACTTCGTGAACTTACGGTGGAGGAGTCTGCGTTGGGTTCTGTACTGTCAAGATGGCTCGGTGCATTTGGTTCAGCTCCAGGAGTTCGTGGGCGAGAGACTGGTCGGTAGAGGATACGGATTTCGTGTTGGGGTCGAGGACGAGCGGGAGGAGGTTGAAGGTATCGCTGACTTCTAGGGGAGCCTCCATTATGGCGGTGTTGTGTCGAGATGGGCTTGAGGATGAGGCAAAAGGTAGAACTACTCGTGAGAGGTAGGAGAGTCACGATCGCAAGCCACTTGTGCTTGCCTCCACTAGCGCCATGTGTCCGGCTCCAGCCCTACGCGTGGACCCCTGTTTGGCCGTTGCTATTGACGATTTAAGGTTTCCACGTCCAGCATTCGCGAACAACGTCTTGAACCGGCGGACTGATCATGTCCGCTGCTGACATGCTGTGATACCAGTTTACGATGAGCCTTGTAACCGGGAACCGGCTACATATCATGTCCGGTCCCTAGTAGCAGTCAAGCTCGAGGCTGAGAGACCTACGACGGCCTCGTTGCTCCGCTGCTTTCCTGAGCGACCGAGATGCTTGAAACAACCAGATCCTTGTCACGAGCTGCATGTGTTTACACCTGCAAACGCTACATCTGCGGTAGAGCTGTGCTCTGCTAAGTCATAGCACAAAAACAATCAACATCAGCACCCACATACCGACACCTCGCAATGCGTCTTCCTCAGAACAAGCTCCAACAGATCAAGGCCATCATCCATGGCGTACAGACACTGCTGGTCTTCATTGCAGGCTGCCTGACCCTCGCTGTCATGGCGAAGTCCGCCGGGCTTGGAGGAGAGACGAGGTTCTATTTTGCTCTTGTAAGGCTTGAAGTCCGCAGCCTGATGTTGATAACAATCTCGCTAACGTGACACAGTGCTTTTTCACACTCCCAGCTCTAGCATTTCAAGTGCTGGTTCCGATGTGGTCGCGTGCCTGGAAGCTAAACAACTGCTACGCAGTTGCGAGCATTGACATCCTCTTCTGCGTTCTCTGGTTCGCGGCGGCCACCGCAGTGGCGGTCTGGAATGCCTCAGAGGCGGCCACCGCCGAGCAGCCGAAGAAGGATGTCACGCCCAAACGAGAGGACACCAATCATGAGACGAAGTCGACCAAAGTCCTCGCCTGTGGAAGCGGCACCATATGCAAAGTCAGCAAAGCCACGGTGGGATTCGCTGTTGTCCTGTTCTTCCTCTTCGCCACGACCAGCTATCTCTCCATCTGTGCGCTGATCGAATACCGCAAAACCAGCGTCAAGCCTCGATCTACATCCACCATACACCAATCATATTCTCAGAGAAAGAATCAGCTGGAGAAGGACGCGGTCTGGTCTTCCAGCACCGACGACGTCCGACCTAGCGGCGATGGACCCAACAACGATCGTGACGATCGTGACGAGGAGCACGGCAAAGGACTGCTGCGAAAGAGTGGTGACGATGGAGAATTTCTGAACTACTCTGGCCGAAGAACGAGCTGTCACTCGCAGATGTCGGTTCCACCGCTGCACAATCTGGGCACGGCGAGGGATTGAGTGGGGAGTCGAGTTCATGGCGGTGTTGGAGACGGACTCGATGTATGGTGCCGGACTATGCGACAGCGAGGTGGTTGGATCAAAGCATGCGTCGGAACGCATCATGCTTGGCCGGAGAGCGATCAGTGTTGTTTTGCTCATCGACGATGTCTTGCGCCGGGCAAGAGTGAGGCGAGGAATCCAGCCCTCTGAACCAACCAAGTGCTCTTACGGCAGGAAGTCGAGGATTGTGGGCACTTGAAGGGTAGGGATTTGGGGTGGATCGAATGCAAAGCGGACAGACAGCCAGCAGACGCAGTGCAACCTACGATCGTGAGACGGAAGAGAAGACATTCCTGCTTGTCGTGCTCCGGCCTCGTTCCCTATCAATCCCCGTTCTAGCATCGCGGCTCACGCCATCTCCACAGGACCAATGATAGATTGATCAATAGACCCTTTTGTCGGGAACCACCGCATCCCGTGTTATCACCTTGCTTTGGAACTCCCCAAATCGGAGCTGGTGTAAAGATTCGCCGTGCAGGACCCACGTAACGCCGACCGAGGAGACTCAACAGGATTTCTAGACAGCAACATGGTGTCGCGCGAGGTATTGATGAGGAAGTGCACTGAAAAAGACGAGTGTGGTGGACATCGGAAAAACTTCGGCTAAAATGTGATGCAACGCAGCAACAAAGTTCAAAAGTTGTCTTCCACTTCACTTCACTTTCTGACATTCCAACAATATGGAGGCGGATCCCAAAGAACGTGAGAAACGCCCTCTACACAGACTTCAATACCATGCTGATCAATCTCAGCGGTCTCCGGTACTGCCGATTCGACCTCTTTCGCGTACATATCCGCGAGGGACAGATGGCCGATCATCTTGGTACTTCATCTGGTACATCCCTCCATTGTCAGCCCTACTGACCTCCATCCAGACCGGCGCTATCGACGATATTCATCGGGCAACATCCAAAGCGACTGAACCCGAGAAGGCGGAAGAAGGCAAACGAATCACCGAAGCACTTGCAAAGCTGAAATACGAGCTGCAGCACAACCGACCACTCACGTGTGTATGATTCCGCAGTCACCGAAATGTCAATGCTGACAAGTCAAAGGCCTCTTCCAGACGACGGCGGCTCGGACATTGCCGGCTACAACAAAGAGCTTGAGCAACGTGGAAATCCCAATTGGCACGACGTTGCCTGGCTGTACGCTGAATGCTACCTCTACCGCCGCATCGCCACCATCTTCGCCGCATCCACACACTGGAATAGATATGATGTCTTTTCCAAGCAAAAAATGTCCACTTTCCGGTCATCCAGGCCTGCCGTTCTCGAACTAGCCTCTCGATACAACGACCTCGTGAGGCAGCTCAAATCTGCAGAGTCGCCCCTCAAATCTGGATCAGAAGAAGAGCGGGAGGCCGCCGAGAAGATCCTCTTTATCGAGATGTGCGAGATTTGCCTGTGGGGTAATGCGACTGATCTTTCTCTCCTCACCAACCTCAGCTATGAGGATATTCAAAAGCTGCAAGGTAGTAATGCTCGGAAGGCCAATGAGAAGAACATCCTCGTGAACGACTTCTCTGCCGCCTTTGCTTCTTTGAAGGAGGCTCAGCGGTCAGGCGTGAAAGAGCGGCGGGTGGACATCGTCCTGGACAATGCTGGATTCGAGCTGTTTGTCGATCTTGTCCTAGCTGGCTATCTCCTCCAATCCGGACTGGCCACAAGCATCGTCCTGCACCCCAAGGACATCCCGTGGTTCGTCTCTGATGTCGTACCGAAGGACTTTTCGGATTTGCTCACCGTGTTGGTCAACGCCAAGAGCTTTTACGAGACGCCGTCCGAGGAAGATGTGTCTCAGGGGAAGAAGCCAGCAGCGCTGTCGGAGAAGGAGGCAAAGGATCTGGCCGCTCTATTCGAGAATTGGAGCACGCTGTACGCTGAGGGAAGCATTGTCCTGAGGCCGAATGCGTTCTGGACCGAGGGTGGGAGTTACTGGAGGCTGCCGAGCACCGCGCCGAAGCTGTACGAAGATCTCAAGCAGAGCGAGCTGGTCATATTCAAGGGCGACCTGAACTACCGTAAGCTCACGGCCGATGTCATGTGGGATCCCACGACGCCGTTTGTAAAGGCGATTGGGCCAATGGTAAGTAAGGTGTGGTAACACTTTTGGGCGCTGCTGACGTAATGTAGGGTTCTGGTTCTGGAGTCCGCGTGCTTGCGTTGAGGACGTGCAAGGCAGATGTTGTTGTGGGATTGCCGAAGGGCGAGGATGAACGACTAAGGGCGTTGGAAGGCGGTGGTGGGGACAGTGGCTCAAGAAATTGGGCGTGGAGTGGGAAGTGGGCAGTCGTGAGCTATAGTAATGGGAAGCGGTAGGTGAGCAGGTTGTCGTGGGGATGGTTCTAACAGACTGGTCAGTCGGCTTCTATGCATATTGAGCCAACAGATTGCGAGTTATATAGCGCTAGATGCTATAGCTGGCCTGTCCTTGGCTGATCATTTCCTACAACTCCGTCGAAGCTTGATAGACTGTAGGTTTCATGGGTAGCGAAGATCATGGTCGCCTTATCCTGTCATGCTCATCTTCCCAGTCTACCCCCTGCGTTGCTATAGGACTGCTGGTGCTAGTACTCTAGGATAGGATTATCAACGCATATCCATTGCCCATCATCGACCTGAGGATCCGTATGAGAGTCCAGGTGACAATGATCCTGACCAAACAATCGGACGGTATGGTTCGGTGTGAAGATGCTGTAATCGTTCTTGCATTTTAGACGATGGTCATCTGGCTTGTAGCACTAACGGGAACATCAGCATTCTTTGCAAGGAGGGTGTGATATCTGGCCAGGACGTACGCAGACCCATAGCGACTTCTTATATGGCCCTTCTATGGCGTCAGGGCAACGCGCCGGGTCGGGGTTGCCCGTCGATGTTCTTGCGAAGTACGGCATGCAGCATAGCCCGTACTCCTGATATGCCGAGACACTTCCTAAGAGTAAGGGGAGAGTAACCAATGCGAACAATATCGGAGAGTTGGACCTCCGAAGCAGGTGGATTGGGAGTGCTGCCATTCTACAAGCGGATGGGTAAGCGGTTGTCAAGTCAGTGAAGTCGGTGGGAGCAATGTAGAGCGGCTGGCGGTGAGGCTGTCCTGGACGATGTACGGGCACGGTTTATGGCGAGGAAGGAGTGCCTAGTCATACTTGGGCTACCTGAGGAAGTGTTGAAAACACGTGGCGTTATCTCGAACAATCGGAGATGCCTCGTCATTAGAACATATTTACCACCTCTGTTCATTACCGAGGTAGTTATTCACGCTTGCTGAATGCGGTAATGCTAGTAGTAGCGTGTCTTCGTCGCGTCGTCTATGTTACTACTCGTATTATCCCTTATAGAGTCGTAAACTCGTATATTTATCGTTCGCTAGATCTATAGATAGTCGACTAGCTATTATAGTAGTAATAATATAGATATATAGGGCTCGTACGAGGGCTCGAAGAAGAAGGAGGTTGTTACTAGCGGTATTAGCTATAATTAGAGCGGCTAAGAACGAGTAGTTAGTATTAGTAAGAGTATAGTAGCGTATACCTATCTACTAGTATAGGAAGATATATAAATACGTCTATTACCCTTATTTAATAGACGATATCTACGACGATAACGTCGATATCGAGACGTAGCTTATAAAGATATAATTATATAGACTCGTACTAC